>JAXGGA010007335.1:0-63408 GCA_038373865.1 Uloborus plumipes | reverse complement strand
CTTTTTTTTTTTTTTTTTAAACCGGGAGTATTTTAATATAAGAGCTTTTTGCATCAAAAAAACCTAAAAAACCCAACCAACCAACTTTATTTCAATACCGTAAAATAAGTTAAAATCATATTTAGGTACAATTTTCGATATGGTCTGCAATTTTGGGTAGTTTAATTGAACTGTCGATGTATACTTGTAATTTCGATAAACATTAATGAAACATCCAACATGTTATGAACATCATTTCCTTAAATGAGTCCCCTGTCTTGATGCAAACTAAATTCGTTAGATTTACAGCAAAGTGGGTTTTTCATTTTGCATATCGGAGGAAAAAAAATCTTTCGAAGGACTCACCGTCAGCAGGAAACTGTACTATAGTGTAACAGTGGGGTAAAAAAAGTAGTAATCGGAAGAGAATTGTAAAATATATGATTCTGGAGACATAAAACATTTTACTCTCGTGTCCCCGTCATTACATATCAAAAGAAAAGTCACAAAATTAAACAAGTATCAGTGTGAAATAGCAACGCCTCCAAAAAAAAAAAAAAAAAAGCCTACTACATTTGCTTCGCTACGGGAGACATTGGTTCCACCTTGAGCGCCACCTTGCGGCAATCCGATGATGCCGTTGTTATGATGATAAATCCGAACAATATTCGAATTAAATTTGTTGATTGGCAATTTTTTTAATTTAAATTTAGAAATCAACCAATCGTTAACTTCTCTTGTCTCGAAAAACTCCGATAGATGACAGTGCTTCGTGAACCAAGGGAGAAATTTTCCTCTGCGCTAAAAACCAGAAAGCAGTAGGCATTTAGTGTTTGGGAGGCGTTGGTAATAGCAAAAATTCCCACGATTTGTGGATAAGTGTCCTGCACATGCATTCAGTGAAATAGAGTGATCAATTTCTTGCCAAGTCTTCAAATTCTTTTTTTTTAATGCCGGCAGACTAGAAGACCTTATATCTCGATAGCGGGTGGAGGAGATCAAATAATTCTGAAGTGAAAAATACACCTTGAGACGCTCTTTCCATTGGGTATCTGTTGAAATTTCTTTCGTGATAATACTACTTGTGTGGATCCCTGGGGCCGTGGTAGCCCGAGCGGTAAGGCGTCGGACTCGTAACCGGAGGGTCCCGGCTTCGATCCTAGCCGATCAAAGATCCACCACTGCTACTAATGGTGGCTGGGCGACGACGTAATATAAGGGTCGTGGTCACAAAGTCCTCCAAGTGAATCAATACCTCTAGGGGTACTAAACGAGAGGTTTGTTTGGCCCTTGTTCTGGATCAAAAGAACAGAGCGCTTTTCAGGGCCCCATCCTGGTTAAACCACGAGTTGTGGTTGGTACGGAGACCCTGGAGAGTGAAGTTTGTGGATCCCCGGTCAGAAATACCCAAGCACATGGGTACGCAGTTTCAGTGCGTAAAAGTACAATTGATCAATTAATTGACTCACACCATCCGTTAAGAGAAAAAAAAAGAAAAAGTAAGACGTATTCGTGAAACATGCAGCTATACAGAATCAATCTAGAGACGAGAGGAGTCCGAAAATAAACGCCTTCTGGTGTGACTAAACTCGAATCATTTTGAACCCGAAAGGTCAGAGTCGACGTGAACGCGTTGTTAAATATACCTCCATTGTTACCTGACGACGAGCGTATATTTGCTTTAATGACGCTCCATCACTCTGATTTTATTTTGTTGCCAGAAAGAAGAAACAGTCCCCTCCCCCTATCCCTCTTTTATAGTGTGTTTCTTCTCGGATGTATCAACTTTCTGACGGCATCTGAAATGTCTGACATCCTTGTTCTGATGCCACCTCTCATGCATTGCGGTGTCAACTTATTTAACAAATGTATTGGGGATCAGTTCTCATTAGAGCACTAGCTTTTATTGAAAAATAATTCAAATTCATAAAACTGCATCAATACCAAGGTCTTTAAATTTCATTAGATATTGAAATTTTTGCTCCGTTAGGGCCCTGCTCCACATCAGCGGAAAACGCGACCGAAACCGAAAATCCGAGTACTTTCCATAGGAACACTATTTAAGAGCAAGAATCTGAGAGTGTCACGCCTGTGATTCATGACCTCTCAGATTTTCTCCCAAAAATTACCAAATGTTTATTATCTTAATGAAAGACTAAATCCAGAATGTTTTGCTCTAAAGTTGAGTTGTTTAGTTTTTATGGATCCCTAAAGATGAAGGTGCGGCATCAAAAATTAATCGGATTTTCAAGACATGGAAGTTGCCGTGAGCCAAAACTCTTACCAGGAACTGTTTAACTCCAATTTTCTTTTTGTATATGGAATATAGAAGGTTGAAACTTTACAAAATGAATGTTAAATTTGTGGTAAGTTGTTGCCGTAAGGTCAGTGAAGGCCCTCAAAACAAGGCATTTTTGACGTTTTTTAGCCTTTTTGAGGTCCAAAAACAGCTTATACATTTCAGTTGGCACGGCAAAAGTAGTGTCGTTTGAAAGACTAGTGTAAGCACTTTAAAATAATGTATAAATAACCGAGGAAAGTTCAAAGTGCTTTTAGTTGCATAAAGCCGAAATATGAAAAATGTCATATTTTACCGATATTCAAACGGTCGTAACTTCCTCTGCCAACAACATATTGGAATATTTTTTTTGCCAATGTCATACTATATTCTTTGTCTTAACAGAACAGTTGAGTCCTTTGAGGCGAAATGTGAAAATTTTTTTTACAAAAAATTTATTTTTTCCTGTACATTTTTTGTAAAAAAAATTTTCACATTGCGCCTCAAAGGTCTCAACTGTTCTGTTAAGACAAAGAATAGAGTATGACATTGGCAAAAAAAATATTTCAATATGTTGTTGGCAGAGGAAGTTATGGCCGTTTGAATATCGGTAAAATATGACATTTTTCATATTTCGGCCTTACGCAACTAAAAGCACGTTGAACTTTCCTCGGTTATTTATACATTATTTTAAAGTGCTTACACTGGTCTTTCAAACGACACTACTTTTGCCGTGCCAACTGAAATGTACAAGCTGTTTTTGGACCTCAAAAACGCTAAAAAACGTCAAAAATGCCTTGTTTTGAGGGCCTTCACTGACCTTACGGCAACAACTTACCACAAATTTAACATTCATTTTGTAAAGTTTCAACCTTTTATATTCCATATACAAAAAGAAAATTGGAGTTAAACAGTTCCTGGTAAGAGTTTTGGCTCACGGCAACTTCCATGTCTTGAAAATCCGCTTAATTTTTGATGCCGCACCTTCATCTTTAGGGATCCATAAAAACTAAACAACTCAATTTTAGAGCAAAACATTCTGGATTTGGTCTTTCAATAAGATAATAAACATTTGGTAATTTTTGGGAGCAAATCTGAGAGGTCATGAATCACCTCATAATGCTAGGCGTGACAGTTTCTCAGATTCTTGCTCTTAATCCATTTTACGTTTCTGCTTCACGCTCGCGTTTTCCGCTGATGTGGAGCAGGGCCCTTACTGAAATTTTCCCCCAGTTATTAGCCTTTTCCCCTTATACTCATTAAAATAATCTTTCATCCTTATTGGGAATTTCCCCTGTATCACTTAGATTCCTGGAGCAGATATTAGCAAATAGAGGGAGCAAGCCCAATTATTGGCTTAGAAAAGCTGAAATAAAAATCCCAAGTCACCGGCGAATGAGAGACACGTTTTGCGCCAAACAAATGAAAGAAACCCGATTTCTTCCAATATTTTTCTTTCAAATATGTCACGTGACTGGAGATCTGTGCTTCAAGATTTAAAGACTACTTTCCCTCCCTCCACCTTCATTCCTTCTCAATGCTTAGAATCTACACTCACGGGGAAACAGTAGAGAGAGTCTCCCACCACTAGAAACATACTACTGTGTTAGCCGGAATGATGCAAAATTTGGGGGTCTCTAGATTTTCAATAAACCTTTCCTAGTCCATCCGGGCATGTCAGAAAAACCGAGTTTAGGAGAAGAAATAATAATTTAATACTATAACAAATATATTAAACTTATAAGTTCTGTACTGGAGTGCTAAGGACGCTAGTCTTGTCTGCACTTTTTATCGCAATTGACTTCTTGTTACCAGATAATTCTTTGTAACATAATGTTATCCAAATATATTATTTTATGGTCATATGTGAACAGGAAATATGAAAATAATATTTTTGGGAAAGTGGCAACTATAAATGAAATACATGAATTGTCGGAGTCGTTCTTTTCCCGCAGAGTCCTGAACTCCGTCAGGGCTGCTGAGTGGTGGCCGAACTGATTTTGGGATAAACGAGTCGGAGAGAAGGTTCTAAAATTTTAGCAGCTGGAGTTGACCCCTTTCCCTTCGATTCCGCAGCCCTGGTTTTTCCAGTCTAAGTAAAATACTGTCGGCCCCGCTTGAACGAATGCTGTCGGTTCCAAGAAATATTATTCGATAAAACGGGGTATTTGTTATGCGGGGATCTTTAACATTGCGTCTAGGACTGGAAAATATTTAGTTCCGGGTAGGAGCACCCCAATGGGAGGTCACTGTGACCTCACAATAATTTCAGTGTTCGGCACATTTTGAGAACGATTCGGCAATTTGAAGACAATATTGCAACATTGAAATTATTTGTTCTTTTTAGTTTTTAGAATTGTTTTTCAAAAGATGCCTAATGTTTTTTCTCGCTAAATGTTATGCATGTACGACGACATGTGCGCATGCTTGCATTTTATCAGTCGGTAAACTTGGACCTTCATTCGGCAAATTGATAATTTTCCCCCTCCCAAAAAAATTTTAGTTCGGGTTCCAGGATATTTTATTCGTGTAAGCGGGGCATTCGTTTATCCGGCACTCGATCAAGTGGACCCGACAGTATACTCAACTCACGAATTATGAGACAAACACATCGTTGAGAACCGCATGTAGTCGACGTCATCATTTCAGCAACACAGTGGTTTTTGTAAGGAAGGCCTGACAGTGGGGCCTCGGCTCTGTCCATTGTAGGCAGCTTTCCCGCGGAAGTCGGGTCGTAAAAGGCGCCCTTTGATCCCCGGCGGCCCCTTTGTGATCGCCCAATCTCCCCCGCAATCGTAAAAGAGCGCTTCATTTCACTCTCAAGCAAGTCTATTGACGGTTTTTTTTCCTTCCTTCCTGTGTTTGCGTACCTCATTTTCGCCGCAAACGAAGTTCGGATCGGGACTATACCAGAGCCCGATCATTCTGATATTGGACATGGGCACATTTCTATTTCAGGGCCCCACCCCCCTTCTCATATCAGTTACGTGTTACGAGTAAAAAAATTCTTACAATACCTGAATGAAATAAAAGCTTTGTGCAAAGATCGAACTTTAAAATAAATAATAATGCTATCAAATTATTCATAGAAAAATATACGTCGACATACACGGTAGGCTATTAGTATTATAGTAAAACATACAGTAGGCATTTTAGTAAAAATTTTAGTAGGCATTTAGAATTTACGAGGCATTGGATAAAGTAAGGGGGATTTGGGCCCCCCTGAAATCTAAGAGGAGGGGCATGTGCTCCGCGTGCCCCTGCGGTAATCAGGCTTTGGGCTGTACGGAATCGAAGGGAAAATGACCGACTCCTAGGATTTTGGAGCATTTGAGTCTCGACTCCGACTCTTTTAGCCATGGGCTCAGTGGTGTACATAACATTCCCGCTGCGTGTGGTGGGAGGGTGGGCGCACGATCCAGGAAAGTAGCACTTCGAGTTACCAGGAAAACCATTTTACGTAGCTTGATAGGGAGGTGGGGGGTGCACTTGCAGATCTTGCTAGGGGGGCCCACCGAAGTATATGTACGTTACTGCTTGGGCGGCCACAAAATCATACGAAGGGGGGTGCATCGGAAGTAACAAATTTTTGCAAAAACATTTAGAAACATCTTTTTTCACTTAAAAAAACGAGCAAAAACTTTTATGTTGCTTAAAAAATGAGCGAAAAAAATTTTTAAAAAAATGAACAAAAAAAAATTTTTACACAAAAAAAATCACTCAATTTTTTTTGTTTCTGGCAAAACAAATCAACATTTTTTTTTTTTTTTTAATACTGAGAAACTCAAAAAACATTTTTTTTCTTTTGTTTTAAGAAAAAAAAAGTACTTTGTTTAAAAAAAAGGCAGAGGGTGCAAGTATTCATCTTTTTACCCCCATACCTTTAGCTCAAAACCAGTAGGGCTCTGATTCCGCAGCATTGGTAGATGGAAAATGACCGACTACCTCTCCTCGAATTTTTATCATTCATGTCCTGACTCTGACTCTTTTATCTGAAAATCATTTTGAATCCTACTCTTGCACCACGACTCTGACTTCACAGCCCTGGTTTTTACATAAATGCTATATTTACTGTTCACGTTCAGAGCTGCCCTGACGGGAGATCAATATGACCTCCCCAAAAACTTTCTAACTCAGCAAATTCTGTCTGATAATTGTGCAAATTTCTACACAACATAGCTTTGTAGCGCCTGTTTTTTTTTTTTTTCTGAAAAGATTTCTGATGATTCGAGGCTGATGTATTCGAGGTATTGTAATCGTAAATTGGTATATGAGTGCATGCTCGCATTATCATTGAGTATATTCGTGGTTTCATCCGGTAAATTGAGAATTAAAAAAAGAGTAAGTTCGGATCCCCGTTTCGCATTTGGTGTTTGTTTTTCTCTGAAAAGCTCTCGGTGCTGTTTCAGATGAACATAAGCGACGGCACTAGATACTTCTTGCAAAACCAGTACTGGGATTGAATTCAAAAAAAAAACCGCGACACAGAATGCCAACCTCATATTAAAACCGAACTTCGCTGGTTAGAAAGCATTTTTAATGTATTAATTGTTTTCGGGAGAAGACATGGTAAACACGAAAAAAGAAAGATAATCCTTACTATACTAGACAGCAACTTAAGTCGACACTGACGTCACTATGGGCGGAGCCAATAAGAGCTCACAAGCAGTTAGCGATCTCCTCTAATTCGCCAAGTAAGCTGTGACGTTTTATCTAGCTCGTTTTCCATAGGCTAACATCACGCTGACGTCACGATGTTTTTGTCAAGAAACCTTGCAGTATAGTATAGTCGCAAAAGCAGAATGGAGAGGGGAGATTGTCGGCCACCTTGTCTAAGTAGTCAGAGACCGGCATAGGAAGTTTCTGGGTTCGTTAAAAAATACATAAATTGTAACTCTGAATACTTGCTATCGTATTGAATATTTGCAGCACTCTGAACCCAGGGCCCCAGTCCCGGATATGGACTTATTATCTCAACATCAAAAAAAAAAAAAAAAAAGAGTGGTTTATTGGAGAAATGTACACCTCATATTCAAAATATTAGAATAATTAAGAAAAAGTGATAAGAAGGAAATAATCTTCCAATTATTTATTTTTTATACTGAATAATTGCAATTAAATTGCTCATAAATGAAATCTGGAAAGCTTAAATAATATTTTAACGTAAACAATGTGTAAAATAATAATAAATTAGATATTGCTATAGACTTCTGAAAAAAATCAAAATATTAGAATAAAACCAAATAGACTTTATACGTGCCACTAACTCAGTTTTATTTGAAGGAGGATTTTCTCAGAGTTCTTTCTTTCTTATATGCCACAAGTTTTTGATGGGATTGATGTCTGGTGAGTTTGGTGGCCGAGGAAGTACCTTAATGTTGCCCTGACTGACCTAATTCTTAGTCGATACTGATGTTGAGGTGAAGCTAAATCTTGTTGAAAGATGAAATCATCTTCAAACAAATCTTCTGACGAAGGAATCATGTAATATTCTAATATTTCTTGATATATCTGAGAATTAACCTTTTCGTAGACGATGCACAACGTTTCAGGTAACGTTTGCGCTCATGCAACCCAAAGTCATTTCACTAACCACACACTAGCAACAAATTTCACTGAGCGTTTAAGACATTCTTCTTGCTGCATTCTCCAAACTCCGGTACCTTGATGACCAGGAGTGCCCACGCGCAAGTTGCGCCATCAAAATTTTGGGGAGGGGGATTTTTTAAAACTAATTTGTTTATGAACTTATTTATTTAAATTATTTACTGATCTTTTTTATAAAAATTATTCATTAATTAATGTTTTTAATTTAAATTAGTTCTTTTATTTCTTTACTATTATTATTTATTTATTTATTTTGTACGTGTGAGTGTGCTTGGAATGTCTGGAAGAGAAAAAAAGTGATTCTGTTCTACGCATAATTAGTACTTTTAGAAAATTAATAAAAAATAAAGAAAATAAATAAATAATATTTAAAAGAATAAATAAATAATATTTAAAAGAATAAATAAATAATATTTAAAAAAACAAAGAAAAATTTTAACAAATAATGTTTAAAAAAATAAATAAAATAAAAAAGACATGTAAAAATAAAAATAAAAAGCACAAGAGGGTTGTGAAAAATTTTGGGGGGGAATTTGCGCCATTGAGCTTGGGGGGGATGGGCACCCCTGTTGATGACCATATGAAACACAAAGCATACTTTTATCACTAAATAATATTTTTTTTTCAATCGTCTTCGCTCCATAAATATCTTGATTTACACCGATTCAATTTTGTACGTTTTTGTTTTACAATCATGAAAGGTTTTGTTTTTGGTACACGCAATTCAAACTTAAATTTATGAAGACGTCTTAATGTTGTCGACATAGAAACTTCAATTCCTCCCACTTTCCATTTTGGGTGCGAGAATCTCACACTTTTGAAACGGTTTTTCTAAACAATACCTTTCAGTTGCTTCTCATCTCTAGCAGATGATTTTGGTTTTCGACCGCTATTTTGGCGATTATTTTGAAAATTTCCATTTTTTAAATATTGTGTTAGTATATTGCTACCTCTTGATTGCAAATAGCATAAATAATTTGCAATATCGCATTGATTTTTACCGTGTCGGTACAAACTAAGGCTCGACCGATGGCATTTTTTGGCCGATGGGCCGATGCCGATTGTTGGCCGATTGTTCAAAGTTGGCCGATGGCCGATGGCCGATTTTTTTCCTCTTCCATCGGCCGATGGCCGATGCCGATGGCCGATGGTTAAAAAAACCAAATAATTAGAAAAATAAATGTTTATAAGAGATATGATGTGTCATATATTCATTTCATTCTAATTCTTTTTCAGTCATTCAGATTTTGGGCCTAAATTTCTATTTTACTACCACTCGACAAAAGTTATGTGAGAGAGAACGAGACGCAGTAAGTTGAGAACTCATTCGAACCATTTGTACAGAGTGTAGTCATGCAGATATTTTCTTAACCGCAGTCCGATGTTCCAAATGTGCTTTTTACTTTTTCTTTTTCTTTTTTTGACTAATCAATTTTAATTTCAATGCAGACTAATATCATAAATTGGTGACAACTGAGTGATATAATCGCAAAGTGTTTTATAACTAACAAAGAAAGATACAACAAAGATGGAGAAAAAAATAAGATGCTGAATTTGGTATCGGCTGGTCGGTATTTGACAAAATTCTTATTAAAATTGTCGATATTTGTAACACGAATCTCTGTAAAGCAATTCCGCGTCGGTTCGCAATATACTCTTTTTTTTCATAAATTAAGTTCCACTTACATGTACGAAAACGTTTGAGATAAAAATTTGAAACGGACACTTTGTTTGTTAATAGGCAAATGCTTTATTGTTAAACATAGATATAAAAAAAAAGACTTCAGCAATGATACGTTGATTTAGATATATACCAAACTTGGTAAAAGAACTTCTCATTATGTTGTTTAATCATTAAAAAAAAAGTACTGAACCAGTCAACAAATTACACTGTGTGAGTGGAAAAGTTCTTTAAGATATTTTTAAACCATAAAGTTAAACAAAACAAGAAGTTCCGTCAAGAACTAAACGAGCCTACTTTTCCGTACATCGACATCGGTATTCTAGCATCTGATCAATATTCTTTTAATTATCTGAGACGACAAATTATGTCAAACGTACCTTTTTAGCACATAAAGCTGATTTCTAAAAACCAAATATGCATATTTCATCTGGTGAACTAGGCCCTTCAAAAGTAAACAAAAAGAAAAAATAAATGAAGTTGTTGCATCTTTTAAACAATGCAGCTTTTGTAGTCTCTTCCGCAGAAAAATTAATTAATTGTTTTGAAAAAAAGAATTAATAAAATATAAAAAAAAAACTTTTTAAATTTAAAGACTATTTCTGTCCGCTCATTCGCACTAAAAAGTATGAAATAAACGGTGAAACTGCGCTTTGGGTCCCTGCTTGGCGCATTTTCAAAAAGTCGCCAATTTTTGCGTAATGTCTTTCGGAGCTTTCAATTCGCGAGACAACAAGGAAAAACGCGCCAGTTGGCGACTTTTTGAAAATGCGCCAAACAGGGACCCAAAGCGCATTTTCACCGTTTATTTCATACTTTTTAGTGCGAATGAGCGGACAGAAATAGTCTTTAAATTTAAAAAGTTTTTTTTATATTTTATTTCAAAGTTTTTTCGTTTTAAAATTTATTTAGAATTGCGTGAAGACAAACGCCGTTAAGCATAATTCACCAAACGCCGTTAAAAATGCTATTCACGAACACTTTATTTTTTATTCATGAGAATATTTCGTTTCCAATTTTGTTAATTTATCAACTTACTTTGAGTTAAACGCCATCAAGCGTAATGTTCAATTTGAAGAACTACCAATGCATTTTCTACAGCCCTTATTCGCCTTTTTTAATAAGTCATTTAAGCAAATTTTTGAACTGAACTAATATGTTGATTGTTAGCTAATCTCATTCGTTTCATTTCTTCTTTTGCTTTAATATTGTAAGGTTTACCCACAACAATTTCAGTCGGATTTAAAGCTTCCAGTCGTAGTCCTGCTAATGATTTTACTCGACTTAACTCCACTATAAAGCGTAAGTGCGTTAAAGCTCACGCGGCTGGATTTAACTCTGCAACCGGAAGCAAAAGGTGAAAACCATGACAGAAGCAAGTACAGAAAAAGTCTTTAAAAATAGGAAGCAAATTAAAACACATTTTATCAAACCAAAAAAAAAAAAAAAAATCCTTCCTAAAAAAAAGGCTCCAATTTCATTTTTAATTCGTTGCCAATAATTAAAAACAAATAATTGATTATATAAATAATAAATGTTCTCTTAAATGAGTAATTTTTGTTAGGCAAAAAATCGTCTGCCCAAAAAAATAAATAATAATAATAATAAATAAAACAAATGAATAAACAAAGAAAAAAATCGTCTGCACGGTTATTTCTCTTACAGTAGGAGTCAGTAATTTTTTCCCAGCCTGCATTTCTGCAATATTTGCTGAGTCAGAGTTAGAGTCGAGGATTCAGAGTTGGGGTTGAAAAGTCGGAGTCATCAGTCGCAGTTGACAGGTAGAGTCAGAGTCAAAGGCACAAAAATTCTAATAGTAGGACTCGGTCTTTTTTTCCGAGCCTGTATTTCTTCCATAGGGGCGGAGTTGGAGTCGAAGATTCGGTGTCGGGGTTGGTTTCAAAAAATTAGATTCGTCAGTCGATGTCGAAAGCTCTAAAATTATAATGGTAGGAGTGGGTCTTTTTTTTTTTTTGAGTCTGCATTTCTGCCATGCTTGAGGAGTCAGAGTTAAGGAGTCGGAAGCAGAGTCCTCATTGCAGCTTATTCAGAAAAGTACTTTACATACATTATTTATCAAAACCATTTTCTAACAAAGTTAGTTTAAAGGAAATCCGCCTTTAAGTTCAGGATATACATTAAACTTAAATTTCCCCATTGGTGCAATGGTAAGTCTTTTTCTGAACGGTTCAATATTGAACGAAAAATGATTCAAATCAAAAAGCGAAATATGGGAATGGTGTGTCCTCGCTGAGATCTTTCGAACAAAAAAAAGTTTATTAAATTCCGACTGTTCACTTAAAAGTAATTAAGTGGGGAAAAGTTGTTTGAACGGTTCAATATTGGACAAAAAGTTGTTCAAATTGAAAATTTAAATACGGCAATGAAGTATCCTTGCCGAGATCTTTCGAACTAAAAACAGTTTGTTTAAATAAGACTGTTCACTCAAAAGTTATTAGGGGTGAGAGCTTGTTTGAACGGTTCAATGTTTTTACGAAAAATTGCTTAAACCGGAAATTTAAATACGGGAATGAAGTAGATAAAGTCTTTCGAACAAAAAAAAGTTTGTTCAAATCGAACTATTCACTAAAAAGTCAGTATCGCGGGACAGGTAGTTTGAATGGTTCAAATTTGAACCAAAAATTGTGTGAACCAAAAATTGTGAAAATTTCGGTATCTGCCCGATTCGGAAAACTCCAAAACCGCTGAACTGTATAAGTCCCGTTTGCTGCCCGATTTCAAGCCACACGCAGAACATACTTTTAATTGTGAAGTAAAAAATAGAGAATTTTCTCTTCAGGAAACTTAAAAAAAAAAAAAAAAACATCGGCCTTGCATCGGCATTTAGATATTTTTGAGGCCGATGGGCCGATGTTTTTTCCATGTTAGCATCGGCGGCCGATGCCGATGGCCGATGGAAAAAATTTCAACCATCGGCGCCGATGCATCGGCCTGGCCGATGCATCGGTCGAGCCTTAGTACAAACCCATTTATATACAGTTTAATCGATTCAGAAATATCCCTCACACGACCCATTTCACGACAAAAATCAAACAAACTGCAAAGAGATTACTAATTTTACATCAAATCGTCTGCACTTTATCAAGGATGCCACCCGTCATGAATTAGGGATGATAAAATACGAATTTACGTTAAATATTCTAATACAGTGAAATCTGTGTATAACGATACTCAAGGGACCGAGAAAAATATCGTTATAGACAGATTATCATTACAGACAGTTTGAGCAAAAAGCTCAAACTGTTGGCTGGGACCAAACCAAAATATCGTAATAGGCAGGTTTATCGTTATGTACAGTATCGTTATACACAGGTTTCACTGTATTTTGAACCACTTAAAAAATATTCTAATATTTTGACATTTCAAAATATATTTTTTTTTTTCTATTCATCTCTTCGAATATGATATTATTTCAAGATAACAAATAAGTTAAATCAACAATAAGTCTTAAATAAAATCGTCGTTTGCATATTTGCATTTAAAGACATTGCATTACCAAACGATATTTTCAATTTGTAAAAAAAATGTCATTATTCTAATATTTTGAATATGAGGTGTATTTAAATCTCCATTCAATGTGACTAAAGAAAAAAAAAGGTATCTGGAGTATCCGCTTATGTACTTTCGTTTTCTATTCCAACAACATTGTTGCTCTGTTAAGGTCAAAGGGGCCCACAATCCTAATCTTCCCCGGGCTTCTAATACGGTAAGGACAGCCCTGGTTCTGCGTAATCAGAACTTCTGGTCAGTCAAGACTCGTAAATGTACCGCGGCGTTGGACAAACGCTGCTTGTGATCAAGTGAACTTGAATCTAGTGCGTCAGCGCTTCTATTAAATGCCTCAAATAGCTGAATATGCACTAAAAACAGTCTACTATTCATCCGCTATGTCTGCGTTATAGGGGAAAGTAGGGTAATGACGCTAACTTGAGGGAAAATATGAATAATTAGTTAAATTTAGGTAAAGAAATCGATATTTTTTTAACGAAGCGAACTCTAAAGCTTAATGAACTGTCTGTAATCAATTGATTTATACAAAACTTTTTGGGACTATTTCTATCCCGGGGGCTCCGCACCTTTTTTAGGAGGAGGGAGGCGGGGATTTTCAATTCAGTTAATGAAATGTCAAAATTTACGGAATGATAAAATACGAACATGCACACACTGTTTTTATCGTTCAATTAAACCATGGGATGAACGGTAATGTCCCACATGACAGGGTAACTGCGTTGAAGAAAAAAAGAAAAGTATAGTGAAAGAGTAATGGTAATTTCAAAGAATAGGGTTAAAACTAAATTAAAACAAACTACGCAATAATAAAATATTTTCCTAAAAAATTAGTATCGGTACGCCCATCCGGAGTGTTTCGGCGACAATACACCCTTGGTCATCACCAGTTCCTTTAAGACAGACGTACTATAATTTAAATTACAGTCAACTCATGGCAGTTTGCTTATGCATAACATAAGGCTGTTTACATTTCCTTGCCAAATTCGAACCCAACCCTCTATGAACAAGACAAAGACTGTTGACTCTTATCCTCGTTTTATGCTATGCTGTGAACTGTTAACTGTTAACTGAGAAAGAGTTGAGATAGGGTGACTTAGAGCCGCTATATAGACAGGCCGACGCATCAAGATTAAGTTTAACCACTTTGGATCCAATTCCTTAACTTTTACTTTCAAATTTTCATTGTTGCGGAGTAGGGTTACCAGAAAAAAGTTTTGGCACATTGCTAAGCTTTGCCAAATCCACGTGCCGCTAATATTTGTTCACAGTGAAAAATTATCAAAACGCGATTACTGGCCAGAAAAGACAACCACTCAAACACAATAACACGCGCTGGATCCAAAGTGGTGAAACTTAATCTTGATGCGCCGGCTCGTATATATAGGGGCCTTAGGGTGACTAAGGTGACTGATCGATGCATGGCACCTTCAAGGGTGCGAAAGATAGTCAAGTAGCACCTGACGAAATATTTTTTTAAATTGTGCCTTTTTCGTTTCTTTTTCTCTTTTTTCAAGTAAAAAGAGAAAACTATGAACGGAAATTAATGACTGAAACTTTAATGCGTTTTAAAAATTATCTTGCACGCACGCGCGTAAGAGAACCGTTCTAACCAGCGCATACACTGACGCATTTTAATCTACTGTTTCACTAACAAGGCACACTTGTTGCAAAAGCAAGGACTGAATAGGAATTTCATCCAAATTTAAGTAAGATGCAGCATTTCATTTAAGAATTCTGTTAATATTTTGTTTATCTGTTTATATTTCGATTTGCGTTCGACTGTAAACTTGACCTAAAATCTGATTTCAGCTCTTTTTTTTCTCTAGACTTTAAAAGGTTTATTACACTATTTTTTCCCGCTTTTCCTCCTTTATTGCTATTTGCAACTATTTTCCTGTTGTAAAAAACTTATTTCTAGGTCTGTCTTACTGATAATGATTCTGACCCGTTATCCAAATCTTTTGTACCAAGTATCAATTTTGTTATCGTGTACAACAGGGGTGGCCAACCTTTTTAGGGAGAGTGCCACTAACTGGAGATAAAAAGCTCAACGTGCCACATTGTATTTTTCCAACAAACTGAAAATTTTTAAAAAGTTAAAAATAGATTTTAGGTTGGCTGACAACTATGTAATTCTTACTCAAATGAAACATTTTTTCTCATAAATCTGAGTAATTGAAATCTAAATGATAATAAAGATAAAAAAGGGCTTATGCTTAAAAAAGAAACAAATAACTTCAAACATTCTATTCTAAAAATTAAACAGTCTGTACTTAATGTGGTTTATGAGTCTGTATCTTTATTACCAAATCTTTAATTTTAAGATTAGTTCTTGAGAATCCTGAGAAGTTTAAGTGTTTTTAGTGCTATCAATTAAAATTCAACGGTATTTAGACTTTTCCGCATTCATAACAAAAAATATTTGTTTAGAAGCGTATTTTGAACCAAATCTACAACAGCATCAGATGGCTGAAGTGTGTAACTATGAAAAAATTTTGTTGGTACAAATTTCCAAATTTCTATATAACGTGGATGACTTTCTGTTGAAATAAGCTTTTATATTTGATTACCAATGCAAAAGGTCAGTAACTCTGGTTTGGAATTCAGAAGAGTAACAAGTAGTGTCTTGTAGAGAAATAGACAAAGAATTTGAAAAGATCAGCATTTTTTTTACGATCCTGAAAATCATCGAAACCTAACACTGAATGTATATTTAAAATAGGTGTAAAATTTTCTCCATATATCTTTGGAAAATTATAAAATTTGGGTTCATACTTTCAGTATCAAATTTAATGTTTTATTCTTTTTTCTCCGAAGTAAAGAAAAAGAAACTGGAGTTTCAACATAAAATAATTTAGATGGCCTATGGTTTAGGAAACTTTTTTTGTACAATCTTAAATTTAAATTACTTAAACGCCGGATAAATAAGAGATGAAATAGCTAAATTCGTTTGCTATTCTTCACTCCTAAGTAGCAAGTCCTCATTGCTTTCCTTCCAGACATTTTAAAAAACACACTCCCTAAAATTCAAAACTCTTATGACTATTTTTCCTTTGAACAGCTATTGCACATTTCAATGAAGGAGTAACTTGCCATGCTCTCCTCTTTCTCCTGGGAAAATTTCACAAAACAATCAAAGCTGTAAATTCGTAGTTTGTTAACACAGTGAATTCTACAATCTTACCAACAGAGAAAAAGTCTCATTCTTTGACAAGGAGTTTGTGATAAATAATTCGATGATACTTTTGAAGTTTTTTTCCCAAATTATTTTCAAGTAATGTAACAAAAACAATTTAAGGATCTTCCTTTGTGCAACCATACCGAATTTTGTCCAATCTGGTTTCTTAATTTTAATTGCTAAGTTAACTTTTAAAAAAAATTCATCATCCGTAGCTGAAACTATTGCAGATCAAGAATCCATTCTGCAGCATCGAAAATTTCATTCGTGTCAAGCACAAATATGCTTTTCAAAGCACTGTCTGTAGCTTCTCAGCTTTTGTTAGATATCCGAAACTAACGTTAAGTATTTCAGTAACGTTAAGTAGTTCAGCCAATTCGTAAGCCAGCCTCCTGGCACTTAATTGTCGTAATATCATTATATTTTTCAGTGTAAGGGTTTTAGTTTTTATCAATATTTTTGGGATGGACATTTTTTTCTCAATTTTGGATTTTTTTCAAAAAGTTTTCGCTTGCCACTGTTACTGCTCTGCCGTGCCATATTGTGACACGCGTGCCGCGGGTTGGCCACCCCTGCTATAGACTCAATGTTAAAGATCCCCGCTTAAACAAATAACCGGCTTAATTGAATAATCTTTCTTGGAACAGACAGTATTCGTTTAAGCGAGGCCGACGGGACATATTTAACATGCAAAATAATGTGATAAATAAGTATGGAGAGTTTTTGTGGCACGCGTGCCGCCGGTTGGCCACCCCTGGTGTACAATGAAAATTAAATACCATTATCTAAAATTAATGTTAATCGGTTCTTTTTCAAAAGTTCTGGATCGTTGTAACACAGGGTCTTTATCACGCGACTCGTATAATATTTATATACCCCCCCCCCCCGTCCAACATAAAAGATTTCCATTTCGCCTTTGATTGTCTTAAAGTTGGAAAATATTTGGTCACGAATGAAAAAGTGTTTCACTCGGTTGGCACTTTCTAATTCAAAGCTTTTACAGCTGGTGATAAAACTCAATACGAGTAAAAAAAAAAAAGAAGACAGATGTAATCGTTTTTCAAAAGACTTTACTTTATTTCTGTTTAATAACATATTATCACTGGGTAATAACAAAGGTCTTCAAGCAACTCCTTGTTGAGTCAAAAAAAAGAAATCCTTTGAGAGCACTGAAGAAAACCGAGGAAAAAAAGTTCCTTTTTTTTTCCTTCCACCACTTTTTCTCGCTGTCGTGTCAGAACAAGGATAATTTCAAGGCGGTATCAAGTTGATCTGAAGGCTTAACGCCTTGTTTTGAAACGTACCGCTTGTGTGTCCAGCTGATTCACACCAACCTTGAAACTGTCCAGATTTACTTGGAAATCACAGAAAAGAGACCGGATGCAGGGATGGTGTAACTCACCGCTATCTTGGTCATCTTCCTCAATTCTGCAATTTCCCCAACTTTCTGGTGGCAGTTTTAATGTCTTTTACGAAAACGGCAACTGTCCCAACACCGGATTAACGGGATCCTTGCGCAATGTGTGTTTCAAAGAATGGTTGTCATTCTTCGATTAATTCTCCAGCTAGTATGTCTCTGTAATGATATCCTTCATGTCCTATGAAAGGGACTAATTCTCTTTTTTTTATGGTGTCAAACATATTATGTGAATAAGCTTGGTGCTGGCCATGCTAAAGATAGGTGATGCATTTCCTAACGGACTAGCAGTTTTGCAATACAAATCTTTCAAAGGTCAGTTTTTTTTTCTCCTATATTCATTCTTAACGCTGTTTTCAAGTGGCTTTAAGTATTAGCTCCTCATTACCACGAATTCGGAGCCGCTGTTAGGGGCTGATGAGGGGGGGGGGGATACAGGACATGAAGTAGGGGAATGTGGGGCAAAGTGAAATAGTTAAGATAACCTCCCTGTTTGAAAATGAACAACTTGGAAATCACTTCTCAGAATTATTGTACATATAGAAGAAACAATGTACTTTGTTATACAACTTTCGCCGAAGTATTATTTTTTATTTTTGGTAGTTATTTTGCACCTTCAAAAAACAAAAAAAAGGTGGAAAATTTTCAGCTCAAAAAACCATGGAGAAAGTTGATGATTTACAGTAATTTTCATCAAATGAAAAAGTAAACAAATGAATAAATGAACTATTAATGAAAAATAAATGTATCAATTAATATATGAGGGAAAAAAGTAAATAAAATAGAGAATGAATAAAAAAATAATTGAATGAATGAATAAATAAGTAAATTAATAAGCAAAATAATGTGAATAAATGAAGGAATACGCTCGTGGTTTGGTAAATGAATACATAAGTAAACGAAATGAACTATTTCATTTTGCCTCGCGTTTACTTGACAAATTACATTAAACAATTAAAATAAAAACATGCCTAATATAAACTAAATTAGGACTGCATTGGACATCAGTAGATCTCAGTTAATATTTAATATGATAATTACAAAAAAATTAACATTTTATAATGACAAAATATTTTTGAAAAACCACGAATATTTCGACAAAGGTTCAATAATTCTGAAAATGATTTGAATAATATTTCTCGTTGATCTTTAGAGCTATCTATTTTTTGACGGGAATCAACTACTATATGTCTAGGAACTTAGTTCAAATATTGCTAGATAGGTGACATTGCAAACTGTTAAAATATTTCGCTATTTCACTTTGCCCCACATTCTCTACTTAAATTCAGTTATTATCTTAATGTATTTTTTGATCTAAAAATTTGCAAGTGACTGAAAGCTTTTTTGAAGAATAACTTAATTCCTCAATGGAACTGAACAGGGTTTTGACTATGGAACAAACATAAACATTAAATAATGATTTGAAAAAAGTCAAGAATCGAATCTTGAAGAAAAATTACCAACTTTTTTTTTTTTGGAAGATTGGAAGCTCTGTGACCTCTGACGGACATTTTTCGGTATTTCAAACTTTTTCTTGGAGGAGAAAGACCAATTACCTCAATCTTCATTTGTCTTAAAAATGTGTAAATAGGCCATATTTGGTAACTTTAGATAAATGGATGATGTTCAGAAACGCTGGATTGGTAGTTTTTCTGAGCTGAAATTTCAAAAACGCTACTTTAGACGATCTTAGAGGATGTTAGGAGATAAAAAAAGTCAGGGTTAGGGGATCTTCGGCAAAATTTTTTCAAAATTGAAGTTTTAAAAACGTAGTGAGGATCTAAACAACTTTAGAGGAAGGAAATGGGTGCCAGAACTGTCTATCGGAAATTTTTCGAAATTGAAGTTCCAAAATCTATTTGGCATGATCAGTGGTTGGAAAAACTACATATTTTTTGTAGCGAACTACAACTACAACTACTTTCTTATAAATGTAGTTAACTACAGCTACAACTACTTTTTTTTTTAATGTAGCGCGCTACACTACTTTTGAAAAGTAGTCGCTACTTCGCTACTTTTCAAAAACATATGAGAAAAAAAATTGAATTTTCATTGTAGGAATTTAATTTTGAGCTTCAAGGGGGTTGGCAAGGGCGTAGCTAGGGGGGTGCAGCTGCACCCCCCTAGATCAGAGTCAATGGGAGGTCACTGTGACCTCCCACTTTATTTATTTTTTTGACAAACGATTTTTTCCCCTTTCCTGCTTTTCATTGTAACATGCTGGTGCAGACAAATAAGTTCGTATTTTATTACTCGGTGAAATTTGGAATTTCATTCGGTCATTGAGAGTCTCCCCCCCCCCCTTCGCCTCCTCTCCCACCAATAAGTTTTAAGTCCTTGGCGCCACATCAGAAAATCAGCTTCATTCTTTACCTAACACGGATCCTTGTACCAAACCCAAATTTGTCTTTTAGCATGAAAACAACTTTTTTAATCTGAGTATGCGAAGAATAAAAATTTTAGGGTGAAATATTATAAGTAAGCTTGCCTGTTTTTGAGGAGAAAATTTTTAATTTACCGAATGAAACTCAGAACTTTACTGAATGATTAAAAAAATGCATTCTTATCTATGTCTACCAAAAGAGACGTGAGGCATCACAAAAATAAATTAATTAATTAATTAAAGAAAAAAAATAAATAAAATGAAGTTCAGTCTTGCAATACTATCTCACTGTTTTCAAATTTCATCAGCCAATTTGTATCGGATAAGAACTTTTTGGAGGTCACAGTGACCTCCTATTGGGGTGCCACTGCTTGCACCCCCCTAACGTGAGTCCTGGCTACGCCCTTGGGGGGTTGGGTCTCGGTCTGAACACCATCCCTATTAATACGCCACCGATAAAATGAAATGAAAACGTTTTTCCAATTGTGTCAAAATGATGTCAAAAATATTTAATAATTGATTTTTATTATTTTAATATTTTTCAATACTCCATCACTAAAGAAGCAAAACTAAAGAAATATGAAAAACATACTAAACGGTACTAGTATTCATTATGAAATATTAATAAATAAGCTATCTGAAGTGTGAAACATAACTAAGAATGCTTAACTTACTTCAATATGCAGTTTTAAATTGTATGCGGATAACTTAGAAACAGAAAGTTTTTTGTTCAAAGTGCAAAGTTTGCACGAAACTCATTTCAATAACTGTGAAGTATTTATTATACGCCGGCCAGGGCAGCTCGATATTGTCATCTTCTATCAAATTTGTATCCTCTTCTATTAAAATTGCTGCCATGTTTTGTGGACATTGGAACAATAATCCAATTGAGCATTGAGCGCTAAAGCATTCATTTACATGACATTCTCGGTTGCTATAAAACACTAACACTCAGTTATCGCTCATTCATAAATTTTCCTTCCTCAGCCATACACTATATTCAATGCAAATATTGGCGGAATATGAAAATGGTGACGCCAAAGAAACCAATGCCGTCTAACATATAGAAGCCTGAGGTCAGCTCGAATTTGTATGATTCATTTTTCTCACTGCTTTCGCAAAGGAAATCGTGTACGATATGCGCCAGTCAGACGCGATTGAATCTTTTTTTTTTTCTGTTTTTTTTTTTTTTTTTTTTTTTTTTTTTTTTTGCTCCATTAGAAAGTAGTTTTATGAAATCGCTACAAACTACAACATTTTTGTATCGCGCTACTCACTACACTACTTTTTTTTAAAAGTAGTGCGCTACACTACAAACTACTAAAAAATGTAGCTACTACAGTAGTTTCGCTACTTGTAGCGCGCTACTTCCGACCACTGGGCATGATCATTGGCCATTGGAGCCTCGGGGTCTTCCCCCGGAAAATTTCCGAAATTGGAGTTTTCAAAACAAATTGAGGAGCATTTTTGGTAGTTCAGAGAAGGCATGGATTACAGTAACTCACCATCAGCCAGTTTTCGACATTACCGTTGCTAAAACGCAATTTCAGAAAAATGTTCACTAATGTTACGGTAAAGGGTGCCTGGGGGCTTTTGCTCTGAAAATTTTCGAAATTCAATCAGCAGTGTTTAAATTTAATTCTCCATCCGTGCAGTTTTTTTTTTCTTTTGAACTAAAGTTGGAATATTGACTGTCTTTAAATTTTTTTTCAAATACGGTTAAATAAAATAATAATTGACAAGATTTTCATTTTTTCCCTCTGTATTTTGTGAAATTCCATTAAAATCTTCCGAGTAAACTGTTTATGTGGTAATAATTAATGCGAATTCCACAGAATGACTTAAAACCTCTGGTTGATTGCAAAAAAAAAAAAAACTTTTAATTAAAATTTCGAGAAAACTGTTCCTGGCGATCTGATTAAAAACGTTTTTAGCAGTTCCGTAATCCTTGAAATTTCGATTACATCAGTTATATTAAAAGCGTAACCACGATTCTTAGATTATAAATTAAAGCTTACGGTTTTAATTAGTAACGTAATTTGCCGATTATAACTCCTATTGTAGTTTTTTATCCCCAATTATAGTTGCTATCCTACTTCCAAGTAATTAATTTTATGAGTAGTTGAATGTAGGGAACCTTGTAGCAGTACACATTAAAAACTGCTTGCACAACATGTCCGATGAAAAGGTCATACTGGCGTTCAAAAGTTGCTAAGAGAAATGAAGTTATGCGAGAGAAATAATTTTCACATAGTACAGAGTTTTAAAAAACTAACAAATACGCTTTTAGAGTTAATAAAAATATTTCATATTTCCCTCTGATTTTCAAAATATTGAATAGCCGCAAAGTTTACATGCTCTTATAATACATCAGCATGTAATATAAATTAGCCTATAGTATTAATAATAGTATTAAATATATCACTTTTAGATTTGCAAAGAACGTGAATTATATCTTCTTTTCAAAGTTACATACACACACCAACAAATGAAACACTTATAATACATCAACATGTAATATACGTAGCTTTTAGTATTAATAACAGTATTAAATATATTACTTTTATATTTGAAAAGAACGTGAATTTTATCTTTTATTCAGAATTACATGCACATTGCACAAACAGCTGTTACACTTAAAATAAATCAACATGTAATATGATTTAGCCTTTAGTATTAATAATCGTATTAAATATATTACTTTTGTGTTTGTAAAGAACGTGAATTTATCTTTCATTCAGAGTTACATACATACAAATAAAATCACGTGTGAAACTAATAAAAGCGTATTAAAAAGCTTTTGTCATTTTTTTATTTATTTTGTTTTAATATGTCTGTTCGAGCAAAACCTATCTCTTGCTATTGATTTTTAACTAAATTTCCAATAAAGTAGACTTGAATTTTCGAGCATAGTTCAGAACCGAATGACAATCCACTAAAATGGGTTTAAAATGTTCTAAAGTATTCGAAATGTAATTTTAAAGCCAAAAAACTACATAAAAAGCAATTTAGTAAACAAAGGAAGTTATTTTATCGTTTCGTATTTGGTATCATTAGAAATCCCGTAAAAAACCACTGTACTGTCTGATTTTCTTCGGTAAAACCTTCCACGTATTTACGCATGCGTCAGGTCTTCTCTGATCTTACCGAAATAGGGGTGAGAGGTAAGATAACAATAAGGGGAGGAATAATAAGAAGCATTTTGAGCCGTATCAAACAATGTAGAACGATGCTATTTTCAAACACATAGTTAAGTTGAGTATGTGAAAAGGGTAGCAAATGCAAGTTCTAAATTGAAAACGCGTTGGCCTGGCTTAACGAAATTCGGGAGTTTTCCTTTTTTATCAAAGATAAAACTAAGACTAAAAGAGACTAGCTAACTAAAAGAACTAAAGCTAGCCATATCGTCTTCAGAAATTTAACCATAACAGTCATAATTTAACCCCTCCAATGTTTTTCCTCTGCCCGCAACTCCATACAGCAGTGCAAGGATCTCAGGGTGCTGGCGGCACAGGGCCTCAGGCAGCTCGGCTGGGAACATGTGAATGACTTTTGAACGAACATTGGCAACAGGACTGAACAGAAATGAGTCGGAGGTAGCAGGCCGAAGAGATAGATGTATTGGTGGCTAAAGAAGTGAAGAGTGGTGGCTTTTGTTAAAATACGGGTGGTTTTTTGGTGTGTGCTTTTCTAAAGTTTGTGTGAATTTAGTAATTATTCTTCAAATAATTGTACAGTCAATGTGTGTGAACAACGCAGCTCGTAGCTGCATCGAAGATATAATTTAGCTCAATACTGCTTTGGAGACTGTTGTTACCGGGTCAAATCAAGTTCACTAACGGAACAACGGGACGCGTGTGGCTCGAGAGCCATACATGGGTCCCACGGGGGGAGGGGGGGATTATTTTAAAACTAATTTATTTATTTTTTAAAATTATTTATTATTTATTTTTTAAAATTATTTATTAATTATTTTTATTTAAATTATTTATAAATTTTTTTAATTTAAATTATTTTCTTATTTTTGTTTCATTTAAATTATTCATTCATTTATTTTTTTGATTTAAATTCTTTCTTTAATTTCCTTATTATTATTTATTTGTTCATTTATTTATTTATTTTGTGTGTGTGTGTGTGTATGCTTGGAATGTCTGGAAAAAGGAAAAAAACCGATTCTATTCTGCGCATAACTAGTACTTTTACAAAATTTGTACTGTGTAAAAAAAATAATAGTTATCATTTTTAAAAAATGTAAAAAAAAAAAAAATAAATAAAATAAAGAAGAGGTGTGAAGTTAAAAAGCACAAGAGGGTTTTGTGGGGGGGGGGATGGGCACCTCTAGAGCCGTAGGTTGGGCTACCACTGTCAGGAAATCCGGGACAAATCGTTATTTCAGGAGATAACATCAGAGGAAAGATTTCTAAAACCCGGAGGATTTCGGGACTTCTGTGTCTGGTCGCCCATCTCAATCTCCTTACTTCCTCGTGAAGACGGAAATGGTTCGCTTTCTCTCCGAGTCTACATCTTCCGTTACAACTAAATAACGAGAGAACAGGCATTTGGAGCATCGAGCGTTCATTGCGTGACACTCATGTCCGTTTATGTGACGGGGCACACGTGACTGTACATCTGACAGTTGCTAGGCCAAGTTTCGTTTTGTTCGCGATACGTTTCTATCCTGACGAAAATTTTGTGTGGTGAAGAGAGAGTTTGATTCGTAAAAGAACTCAAAAACTGTTTTCGATCCCACTTTTTATTTTTATTTATTTATTTTTTTTTTGTACTACATTTTTTAAATCTCAGCTTTAGTTAGTTAAGCTATGATCTTAACAGTGCTTACCTGTCTTAAGGGAATTTGGTAAAAATGGAACGTGTTATTGGCGCGGATTTCAGTTGGAATATTAGAGGGGCCGGAAAGTACTGTTTGATTTGCTTAGGTAAAACCTTCCGCGCATTTACGCATGCGTCAGATCTTCTCTGATCTTACCAAAATAGGGGTGTTAGGTAAGATAAAAGGGGGAAGAATAATAAGAAGCATTTTGAGCCATATCAAACAACGTCGAACGATGCTAATTGCAAATACATAGTTTAGTTAAATGTGCCACCAGGATATCGAAAATGCAAGTTTTAAATTGAAAACTTCAGAAAGTTCCCACTCACAATCCATCACTCTTTTTTTTGAGGTGGAACGGTTCCCGAGTGCTAGGCGCGGCTTTCACGGACGGACAGTAATGTCGTTTTTTGTCAAACATATTAAATGATAAAAGTTTTTTTTTTAATTAAACGATGTACTTACTCTCGTTGTCAAGAGCCTTTGCCATCTTGTAGTAATTTCAATTTTTTTTTTTTTTTTTAATGAGTTTTGGAGTAAAATATCTTGAAATGGCATTTCGGATTCAAGTCAAATTTTCAAGTTTTTGTACAATAGAAATTGTTTTAGTGAAAGGAAGAAAGGAGAAATCCGACTGCTTCACCCACAATAGGTCACCTGACATTGCACCATCCGATTTCTCTTTATTGCGGTCTATATATAAAAAGAATTTGAAAATTTGGCTAGTATCCAAGATGCTATTTCAAGATATTTTGCTCCAAACCACTGTTGTTGTCGAAAGTCTTTCCTGGATTTTGGTTTATGAAACATTTTACAACTACCGTCGTACTTGTTCATAACGAAATCGGAAGGACCGAATGAAAATTTTGTTGTAAGAAAATTAATTAACAATACATAGTAAAACGTGAAAAGTAGTAAACATCACTCTTGCGAAGAAATTGAACAATTACAGTCCTTACTTTTTCTTTAACAAAGAATTTAAAAGGGTCTTTCTGCATGTGATGTAACGATCTTCAAACCTTTGTCTCATATCAGTCATAGGACCGAAATTTTGGTGCTCCACTGACCGATCTGAACACTTTTTATTGCAATATAAAGACAAATATAATTGGGATTTGAGCTCTCGCTGCCAAAAAAGACTACGAAAATAACTCAACTTAACTCATCGTCAATTACTCTTCCCTATTACCAAAAAAAAAAAAAAAAAGGCTTGTGTTGTTGACCCCTTTAGACTGGTATGATCATCGTTTAATTGATTTCTGTGATCATGCTATTTGGTTCGACTCCCTAGTGAGATAAAATATTAAGTGTATTCGGCACCCATATGGAATCATTCCGTGTCAGACTCTGCACAGAAATTCCCCAAACGGAGATGTTTTGAAGCAGAAGTCATAACATCAATCCGAAGCGAAATGGTAGGATGAGGCCGCCTAATATTTTTTATGATGAAGCTTGCCTCCCTTACTGCCATGCAAAGCACAAAAGTCGTACCTGCACGTTTTAACAAAATTGAGTTATCGCCATCAGGTGACTCTTTGTGACTTATTTTACCCACATACAGTGTTTTATGGTCATTTGAGAACAAAAAACATTTTTTTCAGCCATTTCTTATCATCTTTCATTTCAGCTAATTTTAACTATTTGAACTATGTTTCTGAACAACGTGTCTCTGTTGCAGAAAGACTCCTCTCCACTCCAACGGATGGCCGGAACGCGCCCTTCCTCGGCGGGGCGCCGGAGCGCTGCGCTCCCGCGGAGCTGGTCCTCGAGCTGCGCACCGCGCCCTCCGCGCCCCTCTACGCCCGGCTGCGCGCGCACCTGAGGGGGCCCCTCTGGGCGCTGAGCTTCGTGCGGGAGGGCGGCCTCGACACCCTGCTCGACACTCTGAGGAGCCTCAGGGGCGAGGAGGAGGGGCGCCTCCTGAGGGGCGAGTGCTCGCAGTGCCTGCGCTACGTCATGGACTCGAGGGTAGGGCTAGACTACATCATGGAGAACTGCGACTACGCGCAGAAGCTTGCAACAGGTAGGTGCTGGGTTCTCGTACCATGGTGCTGGTTTGCATATACACAGTAACCTCCCGACTATCCGCAGAATAGGGTGACATGGTAACCGGGCATAAGCGAATACCGCTAATAATGGAGCAATAAGTTAAAAACGATATGAATGTATGCAATAGCAAGGGCTGATCCAAGAAATGTTCCAAGGATTTTTTTTTTCTTGTTAGCCCATTTTTTTTTCGCCATGTATCCTTGTTAATACATGTTGATTACAAACGTTTTGGTCTTCCATTTCGAAAAATTTCCAGATCAGAGCCCAGAATCCGCACCCTTTCCCTTAATATCATTAAAGATCAACTAAAATTGCCTTTTTTGAACTTTAAAATCTAAAAACTGCTGGAGAAGAGTCCCTCAAGATTGCCCCTCCCTTGTATCCGACCTTGTGCAATAGCTAAATAAAGTCTTCAACACAACACATTTACACAGTTTGGTTAAAATGACAACATTTAATGTAAAAAATATCGTGAAAAGCTGAAAATGATCAGTCTCATTATTTTGCATTCAGTAAATCATCGCCGTAAAAAAAGAAGACTAAGCTGTGAAAGAACTGCAGATAATCCGATCGCCTATAACCGGGGTTAACTGTGTATAGCAGTGACGATTGTGTGTTATCTCCAGGTATTTTTTGAAGGGCGAAGTCGAATACTCTAAAATTCTTGAAGCTCCAACTTTGCCTTCTTGGTTTATAGTAAAGTAAAGAAATCGCTGAAATAAAAAGTACAGTAGAACCTCTCTCATCCGGCCCCTTTTTTTTCTTCAGTGCAATTTTCCAGGTTTCAGATTTCAGTGATGGGTTTTTTTAAACGTTTACATGAGTTTATTTTCTTAATTGCTAAACTTTTGAAAACTGGAACCTCGAACGAGAATATCAATTGATTCCCAGAAAAATATTCTCTTTTTATTGCATTCTTAAATGATAAAGTCATTATGCTCATTAAATTCTTTAAGCACCTATGTTTCAGGATTTAAACAATGTTGGCTTTGTTTACTGATGAAAACGAGAAATGTATTTGTTTGAAAGATATCATGCGTTAAATCTATGGCATAAGAATTCCAGAAGAAAGAAGAAAAAACCGATCTAGTTTTTACACTTTATCAGCAGGAAACAGCATCTTCTATTAAGATAAGCGGCATGTGGACACTTTGTAAAGATATGGAATTGAAACTTAAAAGCCATATTTCACAAATTTATCTGTTAAGTGTTTCTTTCTTTTCTTTTCAAGATTATCATCAAGCTAGTTCTGCTTTTTTTTCCTCCGCTTCTCACTGAAAGAGCCGAATTCATTTATTCAGAACACGTGTTCGTAATTTATGTTGTCATCCCCTGCTTACTTTTTCCTAAAGAAATATTGTAAAAGCAAATCACGTAAATTTTGACTAAATTTTTCTCCGTGATTCTTTAGTCTCTTTACAGATCGTAAAATTTATTGTTGCTGAAAAAAAATGGAACTTTTGAAAGTACAGTCGAACCCGCTTAATGGTATAGCCATTTTGCCACATAAAAATATTCTAATAAGCGGAATATTTCATTATCCGGGATCAAAATAATGCATTAAAACTGTTTTGTGCAGTGAAAACGTAATATATTAAGCGGGATATTCTTTTAACCGATATTCTAATAAGCGGACTCGGCTGTATTGAAAATATCCTAATTGTTTCAGCGTATAGCTAAAGCAATGGTAAAGCCATAATTTTTTTTTTTTTTTTTTTTTTTTTTTTTTTTTGCAGGAAAAGTAATTTTTTGCTCAGATGAAAACTAATCTTCTAATGCATTGAAGAACCTTTGGTCGAATTAGAAATCAGAAGTTTTGTGCAGGCTGGGATGCTCACAGAGGGAACGGGGGGGGGGCGTCATTTAGGGCGGGGGGGGTCAATTACCCCCCTGACTTTGAGAAATCAATGTAGTTACATTTTAGTGGGCGTGGTGTTTTATGTTTTCCGATGAAATTGCATTGTGTTTTGACCCTTTGCCCCCCCCCTGGAAAAACTTGAAATGACGGCCCTGGGGGGGGGGGTGTCATGGTGCTAACTGCACCATTGAAATTATTAGTGGTGATCGTAGTCTGTTTCAGAGGCTCTCCTTTTGGGGAGTACTCCGAACTTTTGAGAGAAGCACATCGCTCTATGTGGGATAAGCCCACCTGCCCTGCAAAAAATGAACTACTGTTTTTGCAGTAAAATACTGGTAGCCAAGGTTCCAATTTAAAACTGTAAAATGCAAAGTAATAAGCTGTAAAACTTATTACAATTTCATAGTTTCTTACTGTGAAGCTAGCAATTTTAGTTTATTACCGTAAATTTTAGCCGTACACTGTAAAAACTATAATACTGGCAGCAGAGGTTCCAGTTTAAAACTAAAATGCAGGCTAATAAACTGTAAAATTAGCAATTCTGTTGTTTATTACTGTAAAAGTAGCAATTTCAGTTTATTATCATAAAATTAGCTGCATTTTACTGTAAAAACAACATTATTTTTTTTACACTGTGGTGTAGGTAGAATATCGCTATTTTTAACTCAGTGGTTCCCTATCTGGGGTGTGATCCCCCCAAAAGGGGAGATTTGGCTCTTCAAGGGGGCGATAAATTCGTGATGGGCGATAGAGGGCGATGAGTATTTAGGAGACAAAATAATAAAAATGAAAACCAGCAAATATCGAAATTGAAAATGTATTCATAATCGGGGTTTGTTTAGAACAGAGCTCCTCACCCTTATTTACCCTACGGCGCATTTGCGAGTTTGCTCAACCCTAGCGGCACACTGGATTAAATTTCATAATGTCCATATGTACAATGTTTTCACCACTTACTAGTAAAAACTGTTTTCTATAAAAAGATAGAACAAACAATATAAGAGTTTTTAACATTATTTAATATTTTGGTTGCTTTATACAAATTTCAAAGACAGAAACTGAATGGATGTTTAGTTTGAACTTCAGTATTTATTTCGGTAATTGCCTTGAGGGACAGGGGCGTTTTTTTAGTAAAAATATTTATCTAAGGTAAAGCCTAATTTTCAAAAATTAGGCATAAGATATGATTTCTTGTCGTTCTTGAGACGTGTCATTGTTAAGAATACCACGTCACAAAAAATTGCTAGAAATGATGGCAGCGCATGGATAGTGTAATTATATATTTTTGGATACTATTTTTAACTAACAGCCAATAATCATGCAAAGGCATTTCGCTGAATTTTAAGGAACGATCACTCCTTGAATATATTACATTTTCTGATTCTTTCAATGATAGCTCAGTGCAGAAAAAAAAAAAAAAAAAGAGACGGAGTTAAAGAAAAACATGCATTCTGTGACCTAATAAATATTCGAAGCGATTGATTTTAATTCAAGTCCTAAACGATTCAATTGGCTTTCCCGCCTACCAGGAGGGCAACGTCCTTCATTATGAGTCTACAAACGGCAATTCAGATTTACGATCAAGGTCTAACATCCATTTGTGGAATGTATTACACTCGTACAAATACTAGAATGCACGTCACGTGGAGAACACTCGATCTTGTTGGACATGGCGTCCGATAAATTTCACTTACTGTCACGAAATTGCTATTTTGGAAGAAAGTCAACAAATATCAGTAGCCGTTAAAGAATTTATAGACTGCTGGTTGAAAAGCAACACCCATGAAGACACCAAGAAAAGGGTTTAGGGGACTAATAATTTACTGATTTTGAGTTGCAATGAGACCTGTCCCTTTGAGCTGCCGTGCCGTAAAATTCCGTTTTAGATATTTCATTGAGTGAATTAACACTCCAGAACTTTGAAACAAAAACAATAAAATTAGGAACTTAATTATTCAACTCAAGTTGATTTTAAAATATCAAACTTAATTACTTGGAGGTGGGGTGCCCATCCCCCTCAAGCTTAATGGCGCAAATCCCCCCTCCCCCAAATTTTCACGACCCTCTTATACTTTTTATTTTTATTTTTACCCCTCTTTTTTACATTTTTTTTTTAAATATTATTTTCCTATTTTTTTAAATATCATTTATTTAGTTTTTAAAATTGTAACTATTATTTTTTATTTATTATTAATTTTTTTAAAGTTCGAATCATGCGCGGAATAGAAAGTTTTTTTCTCCTTCCAGACATTCCAAGTACACACACAAGCACAGAAGAAAGAAAATAATAAATAAATAAAAAAAATAATTTAAATTTAAAAAATAAATTAGAAAAAAATTTGAATAATTTACTTAGTCAAAAAAATACCCCCCTCCCCATTTTGATGGCGCAACTTACGCCATAATCCCCCCCCCCCCCCGTGGGCACCTGCTTGGAGGGCGAAAAAAATATCAAGGGGTCATAAAGTAGAACACATGTCGTTTAAAGGGTTTTAAAAAAGTCTAAGCAATTTCTTCGGCTGCATCCTCCCGAAGACACTTGTTTGCACGAGAGGAGGGGGAGGCGAGCGTGAACCGGATCTCGTTAGACCTCTCTCTTTCGGGGCAGGGACATTTCCGGACTTCCCACACGCGAGGGTGGTGTGTGTGTGTCCGTCCGGATTATTAATAACGGCGAAGGGCCTTCCGCCGCTCGTAAACGGGGGACTTCAAACATCTCCTCCCACACCGAGAGCAGACTCGTTAAACAGAGCCACGGAGGTCACGGGTTCCTTCTTCTCCACAGCAGCCTATTAAAGAGGTAATGATGACGGTATCTGGAAGTCTTGTCGTTGAATGAATGCATTTCGAAGCACTGGACTTGTCCCAGGATTACTGTCTGTCCGTGAAAACCGCGTCTGGCACTCGCGAACAGTTCCACTTGAAATAGGGTAGATGGGTTGTGGGGGACAACTTTCCGAAGTTTTCAATTTAAAACTTGCATTTACTTTATCCTTTTGACATATTCAACTAAACTATGTATTTGAAATTAGCATGATTCCACGTTGTTTGATACGGCTCAAAAACTTTTTTTTCTTCCCCTTATTGTTATCTTACCTAGCACCCTATTTTGGTGGGATCAGAGAAGACCTGTCGCATGCATAAATGCGCGGAAGGTTTTACCTAAGATAATCAGACAGTAAATCATGATTTGGGATTGTTAAATTTTTTTGTCAAATTTATTGGTGGGTGAAGGGCTATATCACATTTTTTTAAAATACACTTTCAAAGATTTCTGTCCCCACTCCCTCTCTTTTTCAAACTTTTATTTCACAATTGTTTTTGGTGTAAAATCAGAGTATCGGCCCCATTCCTGTGACCATCCGAAACAATTTTCACCCTTAAAACTGATTTTGGAAGCATCACATCCCACGTCCTTCGGCTTCCGAGACGAAGCTTCTGGCAGAAAGCCACAGAAGTCCACACTATACTGTTGACGTACTATTTGTTTCTGAAACCACTCGGGTACCCAAGCCCTAGTAGACACATCTACCTGATTTAAGGCGGAATAAGTACGGCTTCCGTTTTTCCGAGCACCATTTTAGGTGGAAGTCCGATTTAGCTCAGAGCGCTCTGTTCTTTGGATACAGACCAAGGGCCGAGCAACCCCCCTAGTCTAGTACCCCTAGAGGTATCGTTTCACTTGGAGGACTTTGTGACCACGACCCTTATTTTACGTCGTACAGCCACGACGGTGGTTCTTTGACCGACTGAGATCGAATCCGGAAACCTCCGGTTACGAGTCCGGCGCCTTACCGATCAGGCTACCACGGTCCGTCCCAAAGCCACCGAGGTCCACAGTACACCGGTGTCGCACTTTAACGCTTTGAACACATACAAAACAATCGAAGTCCAAGCTTCTCGCAGATCTGCAACATCAAATCCCCCTCGCTCTCCAAAATGATTTTTTTTTTTTTTTTGTTTCCAGTTTAATCAGCTACCTCGCTTTTTCAATCGAGCTCTCGATCTCCGGGCTCGATCAAAGCGCAGTTTCGAGAGCACCCAGACCACATTTGACAGTGACCAGCATTCCTTACCATATACGTGACTAGACATCCCACGTGATCCCAACCCACGAGCGATCGTCCCGTTCGACAGCTCGTCACCGCCGGACTCGGGAGAGAGCTCCCCACACACCCTCCGGGACGGTATTCCTCAAGGTCACGCAACTCACGTGAGGCAGGTGCATTGGAGAACGATTGGCGTGAGCAGACGCGTCCTCACGTTCACGTACGTGTGGAGGCAGGCGCGGATCCAGATGGGGGGTCATGGGGGTCATGACCCCCCCCTTAACCGACAAAATATAGCAAAAAATTGCATTTTTAGTACTTATATTACGAAAAAATTGTCAAAACCCCCATTTTTTCCGAAAAAATTGCACTTTGACCCCCCCCTTCCGAAAATGACCCCCTCCTTAGCCAGAAGCTGGATCCGCCCTTGTGTGGAGGAGAGGTGAGACGAAATTTTGCAGACGATGAAAAGAAAAAAACAATTAAATGACAGTTTGAAAAAACCAAAAATACGCTTTTGGAGTTAATCAAACTATAGAGTTTTAAACCATGATGTATTATAGGTTTACATGCACTTATAAAATACACCAACATATGTTATAGCTTTTATATAGCTATGTTTAGCCTTTAGTATTAATAATAGTTTTAAATGTATTACTTTTACATTTGTAAAGATTAAAGAACGTGAATTTTTTCTTTTCTTCAGAATTACATACAAACCCACTTGTGAAACTAATAAAACGCGTATTAAAAAACTAGGATTATTCATGAAACTAAACCATTTTTTTTTTTTTCATATTTTATCGACTTTCGGGACACACAATGAATTTCTCTGAACACCAACTTCAAGGTAGCGCGAATTTTGTATGTTGTTCCGAGAATTTCATCGTTATGAGTCCGAGGAAAGAAATAAAAATTAAATCTGGGCTCAAAATTTGTTCCGTTGAAGTTCTTTGTGTTGATACTGTCGTCCCCGCTTAATCGCGTAACGGATAAACGAATTCCCCGCTTATACGAATGAAATATCTCGAACCGAATATTACACATGCCAAATACGCAATGTTAAAGATGCCCGCTCAACCGAATAATATTTCTTCGAACCGACAGTATTTGTATAGGCGGCTCCGACAGTATTTGTATATTGCAACGGGATTTCACTGTATATCCTAGTGCCCAGTATTGGGGCACTGTAATATATAGTGAATACCAGTGTTCTTATGCCCCAGTCGTAGTACGGTACCGAAAAGGGTACTACCCTTTTTTGGTAGTTTTCAGGAGAGGCAGCATTTTCTTCCTAAATTGTAACTCTAAAACACGATTCTAATTCGTAATATCACAGTGCGGCATTTGGTGTCCTCCCGTCAGACGACTGCAGGCCATTTTCAGTACTGTTGGAGACAAGTACTACGATTAAGTTAGAAAAAAAAAAAAAAAAGACTCTAATTGCCGATCTCATATTGAAACGAACTTCACTGGTTAGAAAGCATTTTAAATTAAAAAAAAATGAGTTGTTTTCTAAAGGATATGTTAAACTGAAAAGGAAAGATATTCTTTACTGGTAAAATTCGCTTGTCGCAAAAGCAGAGTAAATTGAAGGGGGGAATTGAAAATATTTTAAAACTCCTTATACTAAAATCAATTACAAGTATTTTAATTATTAACAAGTAGAAACTGGCAACGTACGTTTGAAATCATTGAGCTTTCTTTCCTTGTTAACTAACAATGACATCGGTTTCCCATCGCGTGAATAAAGGCGAAGCTGCATTTTCTAAAAACGTTATAATTCAAGTTCTGTATAACATGGATGTTCCAAGCACATTTTATCGAACGCAGGAAAACTTCTTTTTCCTTTATGTGTGTGTGTGTGTGGTAGTACTATTGTCATAAATTTTCAAGTTTGTTTTCATTTCAAAAATCGCGAAAAACGTTCAATAGGTTTTTAATTAATGTCTTCGTTTATTAATGTCATCCGAGAACGGGACCTAGCTAAGAACACTCTCAATCAGCACGCCTTTCAAACAAAACCTTTTTTTTTTTTTTTCAAAATCGGTCCTAGAGTGCCACAGACAGATACACAGATCGACAGATACATAGATACATCAAACTTATAACCCCCTTCCTTGTTGCGGCGGGGGTTAAAACGGATAGTATTCGGCAATTTTTCGGAATTGAAGCTCCAAAAAACGCAATTTCAGTTCAAATTTCGAAAACAATGGAGGGTTGTCGGGCCTTTCCTCGGAAGTTTTTTGACAATGATGTCCTAAAAGCAAATCTTAAAACATTTTGAATGTTCCCGGAGGAAGGGGAGTAAGACGAAATTTTGTAGCCATATGATATTCAAAAGAAAATCGTACTTTTTTTTTTTAATCGAACAAAAAGTTTTGTGTTTTTCTCCTTATTTATTAATTTTTCCGAATCAACGTCCCCCTCCCCTTATCTGCGCCAGTGTCCTCAACCACGTGTGAAAATTTTCAATTAATTTGGGCATCTGAAGGAGAGAAAAAATTGAACTAAAATAATTATTTGCAAATATGCAGCTCAAAATAATAAATTTCGTTCAAGCAATATCTGAAGCAATTTCTTTTTTTTTTGCATTGTCATTGCGGTGGACCGGATAGCGGGCGTATTTGGACTGCATACGGCAGGCGGGTCGTACTTTGACCTTCACAGGTTTGGTATGATTTTGGTCTTTTACGCTACACCGCTTCTTATTCCCGCTCTTCATCATTGTTTTTCATAGTTTATTTGAATTCAAATTAATAATTTCTGCAAAATAAAACCAAAAAAAGAAAAAAGAAAGGTCGAAAAAAATTAAAAGTTAAAAAAAAAAATGAAAGAAAAAAAAAGCATTTTTTGAATTAGAGGTTTCTTAGCGTTTCCTTTGTTTTCCATTCATCCCTAGCGTTTTCATTTGGAAACTTGGAGGACGAAAAGAAAACCACGCTATGTTCAATTAAAAAATAAATAATTTCAGGGTTTACGCCGAACAAAAAAAAAAAAAAAAAAAAAAACGAAAGGAAACAATGAGGAAGGAAAACACGCCTCCGCGTGGTCGGCTTCAAAATTATTCTGAAGATTTATTCCCCCCAAAAACCTTTTCTGCCAAGTTACCGGAGACCTCTAAAGGCTCTAATTGATTGCGCCGTTGACAGCGTCCCGTAAGTAAATACGCGTTGTTTACATATTCATTAATAATCAAGCAGGTATTGTTTGCCCCCGAGTTCTCTCCGAATCAAGGCCGGATTTGCAGGTGTTTTCTTTTGCTCCGAGGGACACAATGAATGGAAAACATTTATTATTTTTTCCTTTTCTCGCGAATTAGGAAGCAGTCGTTATGTTTCAGATGGTGATGGGCAGAATGATCGATTAATCTCCATCGATGCCCGCTGTATTCCGAGGGCACTTCGTTGGGCCCGGGGAAACGGGACAGTTAGCCTGAGCCCCTCGCTGGATGTAGTCTTGTACTGTAAGAAGCGTGTGCTCAGAGAGGGCTTATGAACGGTCCAAGATTTCGTATTTTATATAATGCTGTAATCGGGGGGAGGGGGCATCGTTCTCCGAAATATTTGGTTTGTTACAGTAGTAATGAAACTTTGCATCTAAACTGCCTTCAACGCCCCCCCCCCTCCATTTAAAATAAATACCACTGTGTGAATTTTGGTTGTATTTCAATATTGGTTGTATTGAATGAAAAGAATCTCGTCCTTTTCATTCAGAAACTGAGACTGATATGACTGTAAAATGTATTTTTTTTTCATCGATTCCAAGAAATGAATAATTAAAAAGTCATTTAATTCGTGGAAATTTCATTCACACAAGTGCATTGATGTGGGAGAGGAGATTAGTTTGAATAGTCCTAAAAGTTTGTAAGTGTAACTTAAAAACCCTAGGTGCATCTCAAAAATTTTAGAGCGACCCTCGTATCCATAGGCGGCTCGTACAAAGGGGCAAGGGAGGCCACTGCCCCCTCCACTTTCCACGGTTAAAAGTAATGATCGAGTGAAAAAATTGTTTTTTACTCAGTCGATTGAGTAATTTCACCAAAATAAAAGCTGAAAATTCCAAACATCGGACTTTTTTAATGTTATTTCATATGAATGGATGAAAATCAACCAGCTGGGTTGATTTTCGAGGCCATATTCATAGCCAAGTTGTAGCAAAAAAGCCATTTAGAGGGGCTGCATCCTAACTTCCCCTCCATTTCTTTCGACCCCCCCCTCTCCCGTATTTTTCTTGAGCCCCTACTTTTTTGGTGCACCAGCCGCCTATGCTCGTATCAATGCGTCTTAAACATTGAAGCGCTTTAGACCAGTGGTCGGAAGTAGCGCGCTACAAGTAGCGAAACTACTGTAGTAGCTACATTTTTTAGTAGTTTGTAGTGTAGTGCACTACTTTTTTAAAAAAGTAGATTAGTGAGTAGTGCGATACAAAAAAATTGTAGTTTGTAGCGATTTGTGAAAACTACTTTTAAATTAAAAAAATAAATAAATAAATGAAGAAAATTAAAAAAAAAAAAAAAGAGAACGAATGAAAAAAAAACAAGATTTTTCTTGTAGCGAATATTCGTAAAAGTTGTAAAAAAAATCTAAAACGGATAAATTTTAGCAAAGAAAAGGAACAAAAAGGAAAAGTAACAAATAAATTCAAAAGACAATTCCTATTTTTATTCCATATTCGAATGAGGTAATTTTTTAATCTAAACCACTTTTCGAATTTTTTCGGTCGATCTTCAATCGGTGTATTATTGTTATTTATTTTTTAAAAAGTAGCGAAGTAGCAATTACATTTCAAAAGTAGTGTAGCTCGCTACATTTAAAAAAAAGTAGTTGTAGCTGTAGTTAACTACATTTATAAGAAAGTAGTTGTAGTTGTAGTTCGCTACGAAAAATATGTAGTTTTTTCAACCACTGCTTTAGACAGGCCTTGAAAGAACATTTTTACAGCGTATCTTAGGAAAGGCGTTCCACTGGCATTCTTTTCTTGCTTTGACAAATATTTAGTAAGTTATTTATTTAATGTGCCTGCTTCTAAGGCAATTCGCATTTAGAAAGCTGTTTAAGAAGTATCTCTTTAAACTATTTAAAGAGGCGTCAACAGAAAAAAGACATTCATTTTTCTTAACGCCATGTGGTTTGCCTTGGTTTTGTAAAACGTTTTCTTGTTTCCTCTCCAGAGGGAAACTACAGATTATTCAGTGATGACATACCGCTCAAGGCAAAGAAAAATGGATCTTTCACTTTTTTTTCCCATATAAGTCATTTTGTTCTTTGCAGAAAGTTTTTTTTTATTTTCCTTTTACTTTCAAGTCACGAGAGTGCGCCATTCGAGAACAGCGGGTGGTCTTCTCTCGTGATGCTATAAGAATTTCTCCAGAAGAACTCACAAATTATATATTTTATGTAACTGCACTGCTCGAAAATAAAAATTGTGTCCAGTTGCGCATGTTTAACAATCAGGCTTAAATAAAAGAAAAAAGAACAGGGAAAAATTTCCCGTCGATGAGTAGGAAACAGCAATTTAAATTCAAAATTTAAATTTAAACCTCTTAAGTTTTTTCTTTTTTTTTTTTCTTAAATTTCGAAAAAAAAAAAAAAAAAAACAATATTGTTATTAACTAATAGACGTAAACAGTCCGTTTCGTGAATTTTCTAGCTAAAACTATGAGGTGCGGGGGAGGGGTCCACCTCCATAGAGGAACCTTACGTGAATTCTTGAGCATAAAAGGACCTCTGGACCAAATTTGGCAAAAATCCGACGTTAACTGGATTTGCGCAAGGAAAACACTCCTATGTAAATTCCTGAGCATCAAAGGACGACTGCCGAATTTGGAAAATATCCGACGTAACTTGTTGATTTGTCGTTGGAACACAAACAGCCACAGTCATCTTTCTGTGGATTTATGATTTGAGAAAGAATAACCTGCACAGTATACAGTGGGTGCCGGTTGATTGAGTCAACCGCTTTAATGACTCAAATCGCCTAAAACAGAACAAAATCCAGTTTAGTTGAATTAGCCGCGTTGTTGTAGTACACCTATGCCCGAGCCAGAATTCGAACCGGGGACCACCCTATCCAGGTCTAGTCTTCTCTGATCACTGGACAAGGTGGCCGGCAGATCGTCTCTTATCCAAAACAAATGAGAACTAGTGGTGCTTTCTGACTGACTTTTCCGATAACCTTTCATTAACGGGCAAAGTAAATCAGTGTTTAAGAACTCTTGTGTGGTTGATGAAGTTCAAAGACAACTGCTTTGTCTCTTCGAAGGAAAAAATCCTTTGAATGGAACAATAAATCATTTAAATAACGTTTTCGAATGAGACATGCGTCGGTGAAATGTTGCTCTGAAGAAGGCACACACTATCGGCCTATCGCCACGAAATGCGACGGCTCAAAATCCAATCGTTATTGAAGTTGAATCCATGAGTTGAAAATGGAACATAATTGGCCACTGTATTGTTCTCGCGCAAAATCGTCGCCACGTTGATCAACTATACATCCGAGAAGCATTCCGTGCACGTCAGTTTGTTGGAATATTTATGGAACTCTACCATTCGGTGATGGCATGAGAGTTATGGTCCCAGTTACCATCCGAAAGAGTCGTCTACGTCTGATAAGACACGAAACTGCGTTCCAGGCTTTTTTATGCGTGGAAATCTCCCTGGTTTCAAAATATGTTTCAGTCGGGTCACGTTTAGAAACAATTGCTTGATTCCGTTAGAGATAAGTTGAGTCTTTAATCATAAATTAAGATACTTTGTGGCAAGAACTTTGTGGAGAGGACACTTATGAAACTCAGTTTATAACGAATGTGTAGATGCTTGACCCACTGAAGAGCTTCTTCAGCAGTGGCTTCATTTAACTGTGTTCTGTGAAACATTCGGGTAATTCTGTACATCTGAGTTTATTAGTTGAGAAGAAGGTTTGGAAAAGGAAAGAGGAGAAAACTCACTCATTCTGTAATGATGATTACTTAGTCTCAAATGTAGGTGTTTCCTTCAGTCAAAAGTCTTTAGCCGAGTGGCTTGAATTTTCGCAATAACTACATATTCTCAAAAATCACGAAAATTAAAGCCTTTCGGAAATAAGTGCTTTTATAGTAGTGCAACCGGGCAAGTGAACTCCAGGTTGACTCTATCTCAGTGTCGTATGTGGGCTGTATGTAGCCGAGAAAAATCCCTTCCCACAATGTAGCAACCCATGAAAAATATCTCCATTATTTAATTTCCCATCCTCGAGGCGGCATTGTGGGCTTTTTAATGACACCAGCCTTGGCGCTCTTCGCAAAAGCGCAAAGCCGTAATTGGTTTCATCGACGGCTTTTAAAAACTAGGTCGCTTTTATTTCTGCGGTCTTTTTTCATCCAGACCATTTTTCTCGTCTGTGGAAATATTCACCACCGAGGGAAAGGGCATTGCGCAAAAGATTCGAATGTCCTTACACCCAGGGCACAATTGTTTTCGCGTCCGTGCAAACCGATACCCTCCCCTATCAAACTCGAGATTAGTTGATGGATTTATGATAGGCGTTGTCTTTTTGTGACGAATATGGCCTAGCGATGGCTGTTGCATCATGGGCGAATTATGCATTACACACGCGCACGAAAACAAAGAAAGCGCACGTAATGAGGCGGTGACAGACACATGAGAAACGGAGTCTTATTGAAACTAATGTAAAGTGATCCATTCATCATACTTGGAGGACTAAGTGGCAGTGTACGAAGAGAAATGAAAATTATTCAATTGTTTTCTTCGGGACAAAAGAGCAGAGACGCAGCCCCTCCCTCCCTCTCCCCCCTTCCTCAAATACACATATGCACAATCCTTGGTCCAAAAGCATCCTCATATTTATACTCATATAGTTCAATTAGAAGCGCCCCGAAACTAGTTTTTTTTTTGGGGGGGGGGATTTTCAATTTATTAAATAGAGCACCGAATTTTTTCGAATGATAAAATACGAGCATGCACATAACCTACTAAAATCCAATAAGAAGGTACATCAGGAATCACCATGAAAAGTTCATTGAAACATTGCAATATTGTATCCAAATTACCCAAATTGTCAGACCAGGTTTGCTGACAAAGGAAATTTTTGGGAGGTCACTTTGACCTCCTGTGATCTCCCATTTGGGCTCCCCTATGGTAGACTCATGTTTTAGTCGACCTCTAACTTGTTAACCTTTGTTAAAGATGTGAGAAATAACTTATCTCCTCAAGTTTAACAAAATGCCTGTAACTATAACTAGGTATTTCTTCGTCTCTGACTGACTAATAGTTTTCTAAGGTTGATGGCAATATAATGAGCTATATTAGATGTAAGAGGATAAAATATCCCTAATAGTTGCAAATAATTTAGAGTTTTCAATAAGCCAATGCAAATGTAATTTCCTTAATACTTATTACAAAGGTATGTTATCTCAGGGCAGGGGTTACGATGGGGCGAGATATTTTCTTCAGAATTGAACCATGAATGAGTTAAAAATAAAATTTTGAAAATGCAGTGATTCATTATTTCTCTTTCTAGTTTATTTCATCCAACTGTTAAGTAAAACGTAAACAAAACATTTAGCACCTTTCTTCTTACTTATTTTTCAGGATATAAGTTAAAAAAAAAACCCTACTTAGAATATTTACTTTCCCCTTTTCAGCTCTTGATACCGATGACATCACAGTCAAGAAACAAGTCTTCGAGCTTCTGTCAGCACTGTGTGTCTATAGGCCGGATGGTTACACGAGAGCCTTGGAAACGCTAGAGCATTACAAAGTAAGACATCATATTAATTTGAAGTTTTTTTTTTACTCTTAGGGCCGTGCTCCACATCGACGTAAAGCAGAAAAATTAGGCAGAAGCGTAAAATGGGTTCAATGGTGTTCCTATGGAAAGTACCCGGATTTTCGGTTTCTGCATTCAGTTTCGGTCGCGTTTTACGCTCATGTGGAGCATGGCCCTTAGAGGCCATACTTAGCAGCCAGAGGTTGAACCACACTGTCATTATTCATACCTACGTCAGACTCCCGAACAGTCGAACGAAGCCTTCTTGTTGACTGAAGAAGGCTTCAATCAGCAGGAGCGCCCCGATGGGAGGTCACTGTGACCTCACAATAATTTCCGTGTTCGGCACATTTTGAGAACGATTCGGCAATTTGAAGATAATATTGCAACATTGTGATTATTTCTTCCTTTTAGTTTTTATAATTGTGTTTTAAACGATGCCAAATGTTTTTTCTCACTAAATGTTATGCATGGACGATGACATGTGTGCATGCTTGTATTTCATCTTTCGATAAAATTGCAACTTCATTCAGCAAATTGGAGCAATTCCTCCTCCCAAAAATTTTAGTTCAGGGCGTCACTGTCGATCAGCTGTGCAAGTGTGTGACAAAGCTCAAATCGGCGATTGAAGATTGCTTTGACTGAAACGGCGATTCGATTGTCTCATGAGGGGGGCGGGTTTGCCATCGACTAGAGGTCACAGGAGGACACTGTGACCTCCCAAAACGTTCCTCATACTATAAATTCGGAGATTTTCTTGCAATAACTTTTGCCTTTTTGAAATATTTGAAATGTTCGTTCTCATTAAATGTCCTTTGTGTATGATCTGTACTTGAAAACATGCTTGTATTTTATCATTCGGTAAACTTTGAATTTTTTTCGCCAAATTGAGAAATTTTAGTTTGGAGTAGTACCCTTAGGGAGTGGGGTCGATTTTAGAGAGTTTTCGATCTTATTTATGTGGTCTCGTTCTTGGGGAGAAAGTGCTCCGTAGGAGGGGGGGGGGGTGGAACCACCAAAAAGCAATACACAAGTATTAATGAAAAGAATTTTTGTGATGCCCCAAAATGATTGAATTTCTAAATAGTCGGTTACAAAGTTTAAAACTGTGGGAACCTCTCCACTAAATTGTTTGCTCAGCGACTCCTCCAGTCTCAAAAGACAGAGAATCTTTCCGATGAAGAAAGCAGAAAGCAAATGATCACGGGGAGCATCATGCAGCGCACAATGCGTCGTTTTGTCTCGGCCGCAGAACGCGATGACAGACGAACGAGCTCGGTGACAAATGGATCCCTGTCGGAATCGCGAGGCTCTGCAAAGGGCGCTCGCTACTCAACGGTTCAACGACTCGTCGACAAAACACGACCTTTCTCATTTTTTCCTTCGCCGCCTCTGATCGCACACATCATCCTATATGAACTGCGGAAGAGATGGACTATGAGTATTGATACGCAGCTTTAGCCAGAGCAAAAGGATCTATAGCAGAGGCTCCCGAAGTCCAGACCTCCACGGACCCCCTCCTAAATGTTTCTAACTTTCTGAACTCCCCCCCCCCCCCGCTCCCCGTTAATGAGCAATAAAGAAAAAAAATTGATACATTTTTCAACTTTTTTTTTTTAATATTTTTTTTTCCTTCTTTAAATTTTTTTATTCACTAGCTTGTTTACCCGGCGTTGCCCGGGTGCTTATTGATACAATATAGCTCTGAAAAATTATTCATATAATATTTGTGCCAATGTTCCAAGGTAATTAGAACATGAATTATAATTGTTTTTAACTTATTTCATGCTAATATGAAATAGGTGAGCCTTAAATTGATAATTCGTTGTTAATCGTAATCTTTGTTAGAAAATACTCATATTTAAATGTGTTAAATTTTATCAATTTGTATTCTCAAATAAAAAAGCCAAAATTAAGAGCACAGTTTTTGTTCGATGAGCTTCCTTCAGGAAATGTTGTTGAGAAGTTAAGTAAAAGTGACCTGTTTTTCCCAAAGAGAGAAGATTAGGCAATCATGGAAAAACATTCTACAGAGCTGAATTCAAATTTTTCGGTTGAGAGAACGGCATTAACATCCAAATTCTCAACAACATGTGAGGTTTTTGTTTTTTTTTTTTTTTCGATATTGCAATAAGTCGAGACAAGTAATAATATGTTCTCATTTTATTCATATAAAAACTTCTATTACACTCACCTACAAAGAAGGATTGAAAAATTGCTCTTTTTTGATCCATTTTACCCCACCTGACCCTATTACACTATCTTACTAACTCCTGGTTAGCTCAAGTCAAGAAATAACTTTCACAATCCAGTGTATTAAAACTGTTAACAGTGTTTCAAAAAGAAATCATTTTGTGTCCCATTTGAATTTTCAAACCGTCTTCCGATGTGTCACGTTGGCAAATAATATGATTGTGACACTGGCTCACACGATTACATGAAATATTACCCCGGAAGGAAGGGAACACAAATTTTGGCTTGTCCTTCAACTTATAAGTCTGTCATGCATAATACTCATTTTCATCGAGCTTTCTAGACAAGCAAATCAGGAAGCAACTTCAGCTTTCAAGGGTGTAAATCCAAATTTTGTGAAGTTTACGTGAAAGTGATCATGCAAAAAAGAGATCTGCAAGCAGGGACGGACACCAGGGATGGGGCGGGAACGTCCTTCTTCCCTTAAGGGAGGTAATTTCCACCGGCAATTTTTCCTTATTGAAGTTCAAAAAACGTAATTTTGGACGAGTTTTGACGGTGTTGGCGGAATGAGATTTGGAACTCTCCCCCAGAAATGTTTCGGATTGAACTTCGGAACGTTTGTGATCAATATTTGCGAAGCAAGGTGTTCAAGGTAAAAGTAAGTAATAAAAATTAAATCGCCAAAAAAAAACTTGAAAAGTTTTTCTTGAAAAGTTTTTATCTCTCTTGAAAAGTTTTTATTCTCGCCTTTGCTTACAAACATAAATATTTTGCAAAAAACATCAGGAAACTGCCCTCTGAATTATGCTTTTTTACGAACATCAAAACATTCATGGCGCTAACAGCAGATCTGAGACTCGCAATTTTTTTTCGAAAAGGAAATCTCCAAAATGCAATTTTGGGTTGTCTTTGGTCCCGGTATTCCCCGCGCTTTGTGTTAAAGGCAACTGCATGCCGATTTTTGTTTAGATTCGAACATTACAACCAGCGTCGGGGTTTTGGATGTCCGAAACTGGTTTTGGACAGGACAAGTGGGTTTTACTGTCCAAAACTGTCCGAAAGTGTCTTTAACTGTCCAACAGTATGCTAAAGCTAAGATGATTTAATGTAACCAAAATGCATTTTCTGCCATATTTGTAATGCATAAATATAAATGTTAATTAGTTCTAATTAATCAATATTTGTTCCTATTAAATTTATACGCCAATAATACTGCTATTAATATTTCCTTATGTAAGAGTTGACAGTGTTATGAAAAGAAATTTGCATAACTACCACAACAGCTAATTTTTGGTAAATGTTACTGCAAAATGTAGCGTTTACAGTACAGAAAATGTTTACAGTAAATTGTACCGACAAAAAGAAAAAAAAAATTGCAATTGCAGCGTCAATTGATCACCACGTGACTTTCTGTGAAATGCAGATGACACCCTATTTCCCCCCTAATGTGTCTCATCTGGTACCGTGGACAGAAAAGCAGTGTATAAAAATTAGGTCCTGGATTCGATCCTTGTCGTTCGTATCTCGCGCTTTTTAATTTTTGTTTTCTCTTCCGTAAACTTTTACAGTAAAAAAATATTTTACGGTAAAAGTTACTGTAGTCTGTGGGCCAAGTGCAAATATCGTTCAGGTTCGTTTACCAATCTTAGGGACTACGAGAACTTGCTTGAAATCTATTAATATTGATGTACTCAGTCGAAAAATCCAATGTTCCCAAGCGGAACTTGTCTCATTAAGTTTTAATTAGTAATTGAAACACGAACTCTTTTCCTTGGCTTGGTCACTCTTTCACTAGAGACGTTGTTCCTAGGTGGCGCTATTGCACAAAATATTTGCAATCTAAAATTTTAACAAATAGTTTTTCAACCGTAATTTTACTTTTTTACTCGATTTTACATTTCAAAATATATTAATACGTTTTGAATCACTCACTTTTTTCGCTGTGTGACTTAATATAAAATCAAATCGAACATTGTATCAATCCGCCAGGCGTTTCAGACATTCTCATTCTTTATTTTTGATCAAAGAGCGCCAGTTCGCGCGGTTTCGTTTCGCGTCGCTGTCTTTTATGGCTTGATATCCCCTTTTGGCGATGTTTTACAAAGAGCAACTTTTAGTGGAACGACTTTGTTGTATACCGTATTTTCTGCCGTATAAGACGCACCGTCTTATACGGCATAAATTTAAGATTAATTAAAATTGGGGGATTTAATTTAAAATTGGGTGTGTTTTACACGGCGAAAAATACGGTAATATTGCGTTTTTTACGCTGCTATTTTGAATAACGTTTGATTTTTCAAAATTTTAATTAAATCTTATAAAATTGAGTGTTTATTGTTTTTGCTACATAACTTGCAGTCGTGAAAGGGGTTAGTGTAGGAGATATAGAGATTAAATAAGAACCAGTTTAGACATTTTTTGTTGCTGCTTTATTTCTAGAACATAAATTAACTATTACTGTTTTTCAGAAAACCAATACTTATAAAATCACAGGCCCGTCATTTGGGGGAAGGGGGAGTCAATTCCTCTCCTTCCCGGCTTTGAAAAATCAATTTACATGTAAGCGGGCGTGGTTTTTGTCATTTTTGGTGCAATTTACATTGTGTATGCAGTGTTTGCCCCCGCTCCCCTGGAAAATTTGAAATAGCTTGTGAAAATACATATAGGATATATAAGCAAGGGCGGATACAAGGGAGGGGAGATGGGGGGCGATCGCCCCTCCCTTGAGGGACTCTTCCACAGCGGTTCTTAGATTTTGAAGTTCAAAAAAGGCAGTTTTAGTTGATTTTTGATGATATTAAGAGAAAGGGTGAGGATTCGGAGCTCTGATCTGGAAATTTTTCGAAATGGAAAACCAAAACATTTGTAACCAACATGTGTTAACAAGGGTGCATGGAGAAAAAAATAGACAAGTAAGAAAAAAAAACTCAATCGCCCCTCCCTTGGAACATTTCTGGATCCGCCCTTGTATATAAGGGACTGATTTGTTACCACGAATAAGTAAGTTTTGAACGACGTCAATCGTCGCCAAATATGATTCGTGACTTTTTCCGTCAATTTTGAGCTTTTAAAAGTAATGCATATTGTATGATGTGCTTTAATAAATGTAATTTAAAATTTTAAATGAAACCATTAAGATCATGACAGGACCTATAGTCTGTGGGCCAAGCACCGATATCGTTCAAGTTCGTTTACCAATTTTAGGGACTACGGGAACTTGCTTGAAATCAACTAATAGTGATGTACTCAATCGAAAAATCCAATGTTCCCAAGCAGACCTTGTCTCATTAAGTTTTAATTAGTAACTGAAATAGGGACTATATTCCTTAGCCTGTTGGCTAAGTTGTTCTTAATCTCGTTGTTTCGTTAATGACACTATATAATCCAGTCAATGAATACATTATAGAATGCATGGAATATGCGAGAGTATTTGACTACAGAATATTGTTAGGGGTAGTTAGTAAGTTAATATACTGAAAGTCCCCGACCCTGGGGGGTGAGCTAAAGGGGGGGGAGGGGAAAGCAAATTTTGGGTTTCTCGAAAAATCGTGGAAATGGTGGGAAAAATTGGTTTAAAATAAAAATTCAAGCTAAACAAACTTCGTATAACAGTGTTTCTACACATATTTGTCGAATTTTCAATAATTTTTCAGGTGTATATTGTGAAAAAACGAGAAATTTCGGAAAAACTCTCGATTTTTGTCAAGCAACGTTGAATGGTTCTATTTTAAAAAGGGAGACATACAGCTTGATTACGAAAATGCACGATAGCAGCATTTCCACGTACTCCGATATTATTTTATTTTTATAGAAATGATAAGGAAGAGAAAAAAAAAACACCAACACAAATCAACACCTCAAATATACGAATGTAACGAAAAACAAAACAAAGAAAAATCCCTTCTCATTCCTTATCTCTCTTATCACAATCACCCCCTGTTTCATAAAATCGGTTGAGACCTGACGCATGCGCGAATTCGAGGAAGGTCGCCGAAAAGAATATCAAACAGTATCTATATATCCATCTATAAATATATAGGCAGAGACAGACACATATATATGATATTTAACGTAATTATCCGCCCCTAGAATTCCATTTTCGCATATTTTGCCATCTATCTTTAATGGCCTGTAAAAAACTAATGAGACAATATTTTTTCGGGAACATTGTGTTTTTTTCATCTGTAGACTCTAAGGATTCAGAAAAATATCACATTTTGTAGTCCCCGAAGTTGGCAAACGAAACCATGTTTCTAAGCATCTTTTCTGCCTTCGGCCCACAGACTACTGGCAACATGGATGCTTGTAACTTTTACCGTAAAATTTCAGGAAAGTTTTTAACAGTGTTCTTTTGTTTCAGAAGCTGAGGAAGGGCTGCCGCTATCGCTTCCAGCCCGTGGTGGAGGAGATGAGGTCCTCCGAGCTGTCGGACTACACCACGGCCCTGGTGGCCTTCGTCAACTGCCTCATCATCTCTCCCCCGGCCCTGGAGGATCGGATACGCATCAGGAACGAGTTCCTGGGTGAGTACTCGACAAATAATCGAAAATGTTTTGCTGCTATTTAACCCATTTGTGCTCAGTAGCCTAAAAACGGGACGATTGTTAGTTACTGCATACAAAAATCTCTAATGGGTATATCCTTTTACTAAAGCTGTTTTTCACAAGTTAAGTAGTCCTCCTTTTGAGAAAACCTTTAGGGCCACTATTTGGACATCAGAGTTTAATTATTGACAGCTATTTTCAGACAAATCAGCCAAGCAACGATCCAGCATGGGCAGTCACAGAAAATAAGTTTTTTTTGCGAACTTTTTTTTCATAAAATTAAACTATTTTAAAAGGATTTGCTTAAATTTGATCACAGATGCCTTCTGTAATGTTACTTTGCAAAAGTCAAGTCAAGTAAGGCCGTATTTTGTGCACATATCTGCAAAATATCCCATAAACAGGACGTTAAATAACTTAATAAATATGGCAACGGCGAACTATTTTAAGCCTAAAATGTATGTAAACCATTCCAAGAGTTTTAAGCAGATAAAAATTGAAAAAAATTGTTAAAAAAACTTGGGCATAAATGGGTTAAAGTTAAAGCTTGAGACTGAGAAAATTTGATAGTGGTCAGTGGCCAGTAAGCCCAAAAAAAGCTTGTGGCCTCTTTGGTGTTGTTTGTGGCCACTTTGAACAAAGTTCCAAAATTGTAATCCCTCTTCACTTCATTCTGCATATAGTAATATTACACTACGTACTTGAAAATATCTCAATTAAATTACTATACAAGAGAAAAATGTTTAAAAAAACACGTACAAAACTTTTCTGGAAAAAAAAAAACTTATTTATTTTAAAATCCAAATAATGAAACATTACGTAAATAAAACAAAAACTAAACGTATTTGCACACTCGAAAAAACGTTTCATTTAATTTACTGATTAACCATAAATTTGGTCATCTTTGATTATTTTTCGACATTTTCATTGCATTATGTTTCATTGCATTTTCTAAATTGAAAGTTTGTATTTAGATGTTTTGCATAGCAGATGAGTCGATTTTCACTCCAAGTTAACATTAGCCGCCAGTGACGATGCTAATTGCAGTTTTCTTTTTATAATCGGTACAATGCATCGGCAGTTAGTCGATCGTTAGTCTCGACCTTTAGTGCAACTGCATTGAAATGCATGCCAAGAAAGTAATCCCGCAACCCATGATCTTGTTTATAACTTAAGTACGGGATTCTAGTGAAACACGGACGATCGCAACTCACCAATGCAATCGCAAATTCCCAAATTTGGATTCAAGTGAAACGTTACAATCGCTACGAGATGCGATTCTATTCCATTGCAATCTCTTCGAGGCGATCGCAATAGACCAAAATTGCAATCGCTACTGGAAGTCGAATTACGATAGAATCGCATTTCGTAGCGATTGTAACGTTTCACTTGAATCCAAATTTGGGAACTTGCGATTGCATTGGTGAGTTGTGATCGTCCGTGTTTCACTTGAATCCCGTACTTTGTCTGCCATCATAAGAAAGAAAGCAAGCCCTGTTTTCCCCCTCCAAGTGAAAAAATGCTGCGAAGAACTAGAGACATACATTTTTAAACTTCATGAACGATAAGTATCCTAGCTCATAAGTTGACTTTGCAGGAACAGAATTCTAAATATTTTTGAACAAACAACAAAAACCGCTAGGACTACGGGATGCTATTTACGCCGCTTCTGAAACAATTATTCGTCAGTTAAACGTGTCTTTAATCAGGCTTCTAGTATCGTTTCAGAACTTCTGCCGGGAGAAAGTGACATTGAACGTGTAGAGAATAAGACTTAATATGCACCTTGACCTCGAGATAAGCAGGAAATTATTTGAATCTTCGGAAGGTTTCGCGAAAAGCTGATAAAACACACCTCTAATCCCTTAGGCAGAGTGCGATTTCATGTTTCCATCTCGAAGATGAGGCTGTTCGATTACCACGAAAAGAAGGTGTCGACATCGGAGATGGAACTGTTTTCGAATGATTTTGATCTTTGCCGCGTGAGATGCCATTTAGCAGAAATCCAGCCAGTATTTACACAGCAGCGAAATACGCTGCAACGAATGACCTTTTTGTAAAATTCTATCAAAGGATTTCAAGATACATACACTAGTGCCCAACTGCTGATTAAATAGATTTACATGAGTTGCTGAAACATAAGTACAAGATAGTGCTCAAGTTCATCTGATGCAGTTTTGAAAGTTAAGGTTTGGAAAATAATCTTCAGCTTAATTAATGTCTGATTTTCTTAGGTAAAACCTTCCGCGTATCTACGCATGCGTCAAGTCTTCTCTGATCTTAACAAAATAGGGGTGATAGGTGATATAACAATAAGGGGAAGAATAATTAGAAGCATTTTGAGCCGCATCAAACAACGTAGAACGATGCTAATTACAAATACATAGTTTAGTTGAATATGTCAAAAGGATAGCAAATGCAAGTTTTAAATTGAAAACTTCGGACAGTTCCCACCCATAACCCATCAACCCTTTTTAGGTGGAATGGTTCGCGAGTGTTAGACGTGGTTTTCAAGCACGGATAGTACAAGTGATCTTACGCTGGTTGAGAGGGATGAAAATGATAAATAAGGGCACAAATATTATTGAGAAGGGTTATGCTGATGACAGTAACAAAAACAATCTATTTACTGCCTGTTTGCGTATTGTGCTCCTGGGAGCCACGTACGCTTCCTTCTGAAAAAGGGGGGATAGGTTTAGGATGCGCTCTTCCCGATGCATACAGCTTTTGTTCGCTTGCTACTTCCTCGTTGCTTTTCACCCCTATTTCGAGAAAGTCCGAAGAGACTTGGCGCGTGCGCAGATGCGGCGGAGGTCTCACGAAAAACTTTTAGACAATAGGTGGAATTTCGGAGCACGTTGTTAACTCTTTGCAAGTTAATTGAAACACCCTTGTGCTGTCTCAATGAAAATTTAAAACTATACAAATTCAGAACATTTGTACAGTTTTGGTGGAATAAAAATATATCCATAGGTAATATTTGAGCTACTGTGCGTCTAATTGAAAAATATAGATTTCGCGAGAGAGATCTATTGTAAATAACCCTCCCCGGAAAAAGTGTCCAGTTATGGCTCTGATTGTAATTTTGAACTTTTTTCCCTTAGGATTGAAGATACTCGAGGTCCTTAACAGATTCCGGTATGTACACCTCATATTTATATTATTTGTAACATTCAAGTATGAGATTCTGTCTTGTAAAGATATTGATGACATAACTCAAGTGTTCCTAAGCTTTTCCAATTCACGTCACTCTTTGAAGAAATGTTCTCATGACACCCTAGTCTACTTCCATTGGGGTTCCATTGGAAAGTGCTGGGAGGACACTATAGCCTTACAAAAAAAATTCCGCATTCAACGCATTTGGAGGCAATATTGCAATATTAAGATTTTTTCTTCTTTTTTAACTTTTGAAAATTATTTTTGATAACGCATAATGTTCTGTTTCACTAATGTACTATAATGTGGGATATGAGCAAATATTTAGAAAAGTGCCAATTTGAGTCCCAAGGGAATTTTCACTAGTATTTCAATAACTAGTTAAAAAAATAATTTTCTCCAGAAAGAAGATAAGGTTCTGCTTTCATTTCATCTAATAACATCAGAAAAAAAAATTTTTTTTCTTCAGAAAATATTATTTTTATACATCAAAAATCAGATCGGTAACGTGTCCCAAGTAGCAAAGCTTAGCATGCAAACAGGTCATGCGCACTTTCTAACTTCCCAAAAAAACGCACTTGCACAAAAAACGATTATATTTTTATCCCTTTGTTAATATTTTACTTCATTTTTGTTTTAATCGTTTTCTGATTTTCTAGCCGATGCGAAATAAGAGTGTCCCAAGTTTCGCCGTCAGAGTGGTAACAATAACTTCCGATCTATGTTTAGGCTCCCAAAATCATTTCCTGCACCAAAACCACGTGATACTGAGTACCTGGCTGAATGTTTTATCGAATCGTAATTAAAAATTTGCATTTCTGCATCTAAAATTGTAGGTAAGTTTTTTTAAAGTGATTTTATAAAATGTGTGTCATTTGAGTCATCAGATCGGTAACACGCTCTAAAATGCGCAGTTTTTATTATTTTAAAAATTATTTTATATATAAGTATAGTCCTTTATTACAAGTGAAAAAACCACGTGTTTGATTTTGGTTTAGTGTGATCGACTCGGAAATAAAAAAAATAACTTTGTCAGTTTGTCAGATCGGTAACAGTCAGAGCGGTAACATTGAAAAACAGCGAATATGTTACAGAACTAACTCACACGTTTCAGAATTATAAAAAGCAAAAATAATAGGTTTTAGCCATATATATTGAATATTTTTGTTCTTAAAAAATGAAAAGCAATGAGTTTCAGTACAACTGCTTCATTTGTGGTTTGTATGACCTAACAATAGAAGTTAGTAAAATAAGAAAAATTGAGTTAATTAATTATTATTATTTTATTTATTTATTTTTTTGGTGCTTCAATTTCTCATAACTTCGCTAAATAGCTAGATAATAACTAGCATGCTAAACTGAATTTCTGATCAAGAAATTAAATTCCCTGTAACTAATTAAAGAAAAGCAAGCAGCAGAGTTGTGTGTTGCAAAAGTTGAAGTTGTGTGTTGTTTCAAAACAAAACAAATGTTTTATTAGCTTGGATTTGGTAATCTCATAATTTATTTTATCTAAAAACCTTATCGCTCATTTTTATTTCCAAGAAATGCTTTTTTTTAATGAAATTTGATTTTTTAGCCTAATATATATATTTTAATATAATTATCTTAATTCTATGTTAAAAATGCAAGGAAATGATATCATATTTAGAGATGTTAACGAAGACTGAAAGCATAAACTCAAATATGTAGCTCATATTAACATCAGATCTGTAACATTCATCAGATCTGTAACGGCTTAAAAGTGAGTAATCTAAAGAGGGGGTAAATAACTTCCTTGACCTCCCCCTTTTATTTTCTTGCATTTAGACCCAATTTAGACTTAAAATCCAGTATTAGTTTTTTTCTGCAAAAAAATTTTTTTTTTCAGAAAACTCCAACTTCAAATTGGCACTTTTCTAAATATTGGCTCATATGTGTACATGCTTGTATTTTATCACTCTGTGAAATTCGTAATTTCATTCGGTTAACTGAGAATTATCCCTCTCTTAAAGTTTTAGTTTTGGGGCGGCCCTGTCTATTTCAATAATGCATATATAAACTGACACCAAGGGCACCCCTCGTCTCCCCTGCTTCACCCTAAGATCCCGTAGCACCCATTTTGGTCTACCTATGTGGGTTGTTTCGTAAATTTTCCTATACGTCATCCCGTAATTTGCTAAATTTAACGCTGTTGAATAGGTACAAAAGGATGGCGTATTTAGAAAAAAAAAACAAAACAAGCACCCACTTAGGAAATCACTAGCACAACTAGTGAGTAAATCTTTCCTATTTGTATGAACATACTTCGTACGTCATAATTAGGCAAAAATCAATACGTTTTGCCAACAACAGACGCAACAGTTAGGTTTCATTTAGTTATTTTTGAAGAAAAGAGATGGATGTACAGTAAAACCTCTAAAGTTTACCACTCTTGTCAGTTGACTAACAGTCCAAGATGAACGATTTTTTCCAAGTACAAAATTAGTTTCAAATCATTTTTTTTTAACCACAGAGTACTTCACGGCAAATGTTCAACTTGCAGGGGCTTATTAACAGGTTTGGGGACCGTCGCAAAAGATTTTTGAGGGCCCTTATGCCTATGACACAACTGTGTAAGACGTTTAGGTATCTTCCTCGGGGCCCTTTTGAAGTTGGGGCTCCCTCGCTATTGAGACATGGTAAATCCACCACTGTAACTTACACAGGTTTCACTATATTCATTTCTTCAAAACCACATCATCAGAAAGCTTTGTCAGCTATTTAATCTGTGAATATAAAATAATACCAAGTTTCTTTTAAAGTCTTTCTATAATATTTCACAGACGTATTGTCAGGGGCGCCCTGAACTTAAATTTTTGGGAGGACAGAAATTTAGAATTTGCCGAATGGCAGGCACTCCAATTGTTGCCGAATGGTAAAATACTGATATAGTCACAAAATTTTATCCAATGAAAAGGTTAATTCGGGCATTTCAAAGTTGCAGTTGTGTTCCGAAATTTGCCGAATCGTTTGACAAAATTTGCCGAATATTGAAAGTTTTTGAAGGTCACGACGACCTCCCATCTAAGAGCCCCTGCGTTGTGCACTTCTCCTGATTTTCGAAGACAAGAAAGCTTTCCAGGAGATGTGCCTCACGTCGAAGCAAAAGATTATTTAATGCAATGGGAAAAGTCAGAATGAATGATTTGCATTTCCGATATCGGGTGAAAACATATTCCACGGTCATAACTCATGAAAAACACGTTACATCCCTACGGTGAAAAAGCAACAAAATTAATTTATTGCATGGCACAGATGGCAACAGTTCAAATCTTTGGCAAACCTCCAAAAGTATTCCTCTTGTATGCAGATTATGGAACATGAAAAATATGGAGCTCAAGTAGAAGAAGAAAAAATCTTGAATATGAATTTAATTAAGCTTGCAAGTGAAAGGAAGTGAAAAAATCACGGAAAATCGTGCATGATTTCTTAACCAAGCATTTGAGAAAAAGAAAAGATAAAAGGTTCATTCTATTTATCATCAGGTTGGTTGAAATAAAGTTGAAATGAGTAATGACAGGGATTCATTTTTTCACGTTCCAAATTGAGCTGTTGAATACTTATGCTGGAAAATAGCTCTATCTTGTTCAAAGTAATGAATTACCACGACGTTTGCGACGTTAAAAGTAGGTGTTCGTAATGGTAGTAATAACACAAGCTTGTACAGGGCGATACAAATGTTGCTAATTTTGAAATATGATGTTGATCTTACAAGCAAAGTATGGCGAGAAACTAAAAATAATTACTTTTTGAAAAGGGGTCATCTGAAAAAAACTTCATCAGTTTGTCATTTTTTCACGACCTTACAAAGATTTTTCACCTCAAGACACAAGTCACTTTTCTTCCTGAGCGTAATAGAAAGCTCAACGCCCTTCACATTTACTAAACCTTTCAATGAATGTGAAAGGTTTAGTAAATGTAAGTTAGGTTAGTAAATGAGAAAAATTAAAATAGGAGCAATTGGCTCAATGAAAGAAATCGGCTGTCTTCTTGGGAAAACTCAATGAACGAACCCTGATACGTTATTTTTTAAAAGTAGAAAAAACATTTGGGTTGAAACAGTTGAAAGCTCTTTAGGGCTTTTTTCCGTTCCAGGGCCGATTCTGGGGAGTATTCTACCTATTCTGCAGCAGTTCTCATCCTTCAAAAGTTTCCACTTTCCTCCATCCAATATAAACATGCTTTGAAGCAAAAGCGACTAATATCGAAATTTATTAATTTATGGAGCTTTACGGCAGAAGCAAAATAGAGTGCAGAGCAAATTACGCAATTTATTTTAGCCATGAAAAGAAAAAAAAATATTAATAAAAAACAATTTCAAATAACATTTTCCATGTACCTTTTCTGTTGTATCCTAGTCTCTTCTTGCATTCTGGTTTAACTGGTAAATGTATGGGTCATTTCAAACTTTCTATGAACGCTCAACAACCTCAAACTTTCTCTGAATCAATAAAATAGTGACCTGCTGAACACAATGTTTTTATTTTCGTGATATCTGATGTCTGCTTCTGACGAATGTTATTACCAGATTGAGCGATTTTGCTGTCTCTTTCAGGAAGCAATGTCAACAAGGTGCCAATCCGGACTTGGCTGTCCAGCTGGACGTATTCGATGAGCAGCGTTCCACAGATGAAGGTCAGCTCTCTGGGCCGGATGGAGTCGATCTTAGTTCACACATGGACGTCTTCTTCGCTATCCTCAGGCAGGTGAGTCTATCCTCCCTGTTCTTAAGAAATCAAACGTTTATAGTTTTTCTTGTCTTCATACGAATTGACCCTGAAAAATACACAGTCCTGCAGATCCGTGGACATGGGCACCACAACGTAAGGGGCACCAAAATGGGTCAATTTCTTTCTTTCTTCCATTTTTATGAAACAACTACTTTACCAGAACCTAGGAATCACTTTGGATTGATCTGGCCCTGCATATGAGAGCTGTTTTTACTCATTGCACCGATGAACACGAACAACATTGTAGCAATGATTACTATGCATTTACTGTCAGATAGATCCGGGCCCCGATCCTCAAGACTAAGGGTGAAATTCAGGTGAATCGCTGCATCTGCAAAAGTGCGTTGCACACGAAAATTTGCGTTGCACTCGCGCAAAAGCTCCAATTCGGCGCGTTTAAGCAAACAACGTTTCACAAGAATCCGAAAATTTGGCTGTGCAACGCACTTTTGCAGTTGCAGCGTTTCACCTGAATTCCGCCATAAAACACCTCATACGACAGAATACATGAATCTTTGTTTTCTATACAGGTTGCAGAAACACCTCAAGAAACTCCGTTCCTCAGCATACTTCAGCATTTACTAAGGACAGACCTCAACCAGCCCCTCTCCGAAGTGGTGTGGGAAACGGCGGAGACTCTCGTGCACAGAGCTACATTACTCGAGAGCAAGCAGGAAGCAGACAGACTGCTTAGGGCTTCAAACCTCGGAGGTCTCATGCGGTGTTTCTGTTCATGTCACTACCGCTCGAATGGTGCCATTGAAAGTTGCGACGGAACGCCCACCAAAAGGCATAGACCGAATATGTTATCCTTTTGCTCGTCGGATGGAACTCGAACTCCTCATCAGATGCTGTCCCCAAGCCAGAACCAAGCTCCACCGACTCCGTATGACGGAGCACCCATTTCTAGTCCGGTTGCTGGCAAAGAGATTTTAAGGTCCCAATGTAAGGTGTCCATGCTGAAACAGAACTCTGCCCCTCCCAATGTGCTCGTCAGGCAACAGTGCGTCGACGTCCAAGATGTGCTGTCCAGCAACATTTCATCTGCGGGCACAATGGGTCAGTCTTTAAGTGCTCAAAACCATGCTCAGGACCCCAAAATACTTCATTGTGATAACAAAGTGCCTTCCATTGAAAGCGCGAGTGCAAGTGTAGAACACTTGAATAAATCGCCCATGCCAAATCATATCTCTTCCAGTTGCTCATCTGCGGGGGAATCCGTCTTCCAGAAGAATTCTTCCTCACAAGTTGCTCCACCACCACCTCCTCCACCGCCACCCCCTCCGCCACCACTTTTCAAAAACCACTCGTCCCCTCCCCCTCCTCCTCCTCCTCCTCTTCCTCCATCGTCTATCCCTGCTCCACAACAGGTGAAGAAAGAAGCTCAGGAAACGAAATTACCGCAGCAAGACACACCGAAGCCCAAGTCAAAAATGAAATCGTTCAACTGGAGTAAAATCCCGGTGTCTAAAGTCATAGGAAAGGATAACCTGTGGACCAGAGTTGCCAAAAGTCACACTGGAAGCCCGAACGATCTCGATTTCGACATAATGGAGGGACTTTTCTGCCAGCAACCCATCTCAACCAATGGATCTCCAAAATATGGCAGCGATGCCATAGATGGAAGTGACAAAAAGAAGAAAGAAATTCAAGAAGTAAGTTAAAAATTTACAAATAAAATTTTGGGAAAATTATAATTTATAAACATAGTTACTCAGAACTTTGAAAAAGCAGAATTTTCGCTGGGCCTATTTTACCGAAGGGTCATTCCATTTTAAATCAACAAATGGGGTGCGCATCACCATTTTTGATTTTGATGAAAATTTGCATGTGTATTCCTTTTACTTCCCAGAGCTCAAAATAGTGTTCATTTTATTTTTTAAAAATTTACCCTTTGATATATAGGTCATTTTTGTTATTGGCGACAGCGAAAATCGGACGTTTTGATGCTTTGTCTTATGAACTATAACTTTTTACTTCCTTTTACGTAGTAAAGGAAGTATTGTGATCGCGAAAAAAAAATTATTCAAATTTGGGTCTAAATTTTGGTTTTGCTCACCCCCGAATGAATGTTCCGCAGTTTTTTCGACCTGTCAGCACGTGCATATGTACCTACCAACATATAAGCAGCCGAAAAATCCTTTTCAACCACCCCCGAGTTAATTACGACGAGTTTTCTCGTGACGTCTGTATTACGTATGTGTGGATGTATGTATGTATGTATGTGGGTCGCATAACTCAAAAACTATATGCCGTAGAAGCTTCTAGCTTGGTATGTAGGCTCTGAGGATGGTCTAGTTGTGCACCTTCCCTTGTGGTTGCATTTGAATGTTCCCAAGGGGGTCTTTTACCCCTTTTTTGGGGTAAATCAGTGTTAATTTCAATGCAGACTTAAGTGATATGAATTGGCACGACCACTTGGCGATATGTCGCCAAGCTTTTGGTTGCCAAATGTTTGACGCCAACTTGGAGACATATCGCCAAGTTGGTGACAAATTTGGCGAAAAAAATATTTTTTGAATTTGGGTTCAACTTGGCGCTATTGGCGATATTTAGCGAAAAATTCACTGAATGATATTAAAATCAGCAATATTTAGAAAATTAACCATTGTAAAATATTTTTTGCATTGTTTCGTGGCAGATTAGGGGAGTAAATATTTGAATTGTTACCTTGCTCACTCCAAGCAATTTTTTTAACACTTAAGGCAACTACTAAGAAATTTACACGTAAAAGGAAGTAGTGTGGGGTCCATACCAGATTTTTTTCTATCAAAGATTTTGAGCTCAAATATAGCTCATTGGAAAGCTAAGAAAAAGATCTTTTTATATATGCTATCAATAAATTTCAGATTTCAAAAAAATATTTATTTTTTCAAGGTCAAAGCTCACGACGAAAATGACATTTCTTTCGAACATTAAAAAACCCATGAAGGGTTCGAAGTAACAAGCCCATTTTTTCATCATATATTCATAGTCATGGTTACTTACTGTGTAAAAAAAAATGGCTTGTTACTCCACCCTCTTTATGAGATATGCCCCCCCCCCCCCCAAAGTTGTAATTTTTTTTTAAATCCAATTTTCAACGCTAAAAAAATGCATGTGGGGTGCAAGGTAAAAAAAAAATTTTATTTGTGGTATTTTAAGTACTTTTTACCAGCTTTCTAATAAAACAAAGTTGCTTTGTTATTCAAAGGCGTTTGGCAGATATAAGGAACTGAACTTTCAAAAAATTGCACAAAAACAACACGATTATTTTCATTTTTTTAAATCTTTTTTTTTATTTAAATGTAATTATATACCTTATTCTTTGTCTTAAATGCTAAAAAAAGACTAAGAAGAACAATGAAGAAACATATTTAAATTTTAATAAGATAATTTAATATTTTTAACACCTGGGAATATAGAATACCACTAAACTTGTCTGATTTTTAAACATCTGATTGCTACCTACAACAGGACTGAGCATTTCTCAACTTGTCCAGGTTTGTTCATACCATGTAGTCATCTTTGTTCTGGCTTGCTCTCACATGTGTATCTTAGTTGTCTTTCAAATTCCGAAAGAAGTAGGTTGTTGAGCTAGTGTTTCTGCTGTGAAATCTTGTGAACCTGATGTGATTTCTTTTCATTTCAAGTTCATTCATATTCACAGAATGTTTTGTTAAAGGTAAAAGAAAAAATTCCTTAGAATCCTTAAATATAAATTTAAATTTGTCTTTCTACATGTAAACTGTGAATAAGTTATGGATAACCCTAAATGCTCTATAGTAGTTTTTGAGAATGATGGTTGTAATATTTTAAGTTACAGTAGGCAGTCTACTGTAAATAGTATTTATGAGTACAGTGATGATGATAAAACTTTACTGCACCTGAGAACTGGGTGTATAAACTATTGAAACTGTTTGTACCGACCTACCAGCAAGAAATTTCATAAAGGTGGCAAAACTTGGCAAGAAATTTTTTTTTGCAGGTGTTAAAAATATTAAATTATCTTATTAAACTTTAAATATGTTTCTTCATTGCTCTTCTTAGTCTTTTTTTAGCATTTAAGGCAAAGAATAAGGTATATAATTACATTTAAATAAAAAAAAAAGATTTAAAAAAATGAAAATAATCGTGTTGTTTTTGCAATTTTTTGAAAGTTCAGACCCTTATATCTGCCAAACGCCTTTGAATAACAAAGCAACTTTTGTTTTATTAGAAAGCTGGTAAAAAGTACTTAAAATACCACAAATAAAAAAAATTTAATCTTGCCCCCCACATGCATATTTTTAGCGTTGAAAATTGGATTTTTCAAAAAATGTACAACTTGGGGGGGGGGGGCATATCTCATAAAGGGGGTGGAGTAACAAGCCAATTTTTTTATACAGTAAGTAACCATGACTATGAATATATGATGAAAAAATGGGCTTGTTACTTTGAACCCTTCATGGGTTTTTTAATGTTCGAAAGTAGTAAAAAATGTCATTTTCGTCGTGAACTTTGACCTTGAAAAAATAAATATTTTTTTTAAATCTGAAATTTATTGATAGCATATATAAAAAGATCTTTTTTTTAGCTTTCCAATGAGCTATATTTGAGCTCAAAATCTTTGATAGAAAAAAAGTTATAGTTCATAAGACAAAGCATCAAAATGCCCGATTTTCGCTGTTGCCAACAACAAAAATGGCCTATATATCAAAGGGTAAATTTTTTAAAAATAAAATGAACACTATTTTGAGCTCTGGGAAGTAAAAGGAATACACATGCAAATTTTCATCAAAATCAAAAATGGTGATGCAACAACTTTTTTGAAAATTTTTTGATTTAAAATGGAATGACCCAGCAATGACATCAAATATATTTACAAGGTGGTTCGAAAAATCATTATCTTTTAAAAACCAATTTAGAGGATTGTAGAGCAAAGAGAAATAGTAAACATTATTTGTATATTTCGACATGAAAAAAATAGGAAAATTATCGCACACCCAAGCTCCATTCATAGGATAGAATGATAATTTAATTATTTATCAGAAGAAATGTGTTTCGTTTGAATTATTTTTTTCTCTTTAAATAAATAAACAACACTGCGCGGCAACTGGAAAAAGTTTTCAAAATGCTTCTTACACCATTCTTGCTGATTCTTCTGTAAAAAAAAAACCACAATGAATCTAAATATGACCAACGTTTTTCCCCATCACAACTCCCCCCCCCCTTTTTTTGAGTCCCTACCCCTATTTTTCAGTTTTCGGCAGTTTCATAGACATTATTTTAAGTTGAGAGGGGACTATTAACATTCTTCTGAGGGGCTAAAACGTTGAATAGTTTAAAATTATGAGCATTTGCAGCGAGAAGGGACACTTAGGGAGGTATTTTTTAATAAAATATTTAAAAATAATATAAAGCGATCTTTTTTTCTTGATGTCTGTTTTCTAGGTAAGGTTTTTTTTTTCACCGATTTTTCGGTGTAAAACCAAAGTTTCAGACTCGCGCTTATGAGCCCTGTGTCTGAAAAAATTTCGCATTGAAAAAAAAAAAAAAAATAATAATAATAAAATAATAAATAAAAATACAAAAATAAAAAGAAATTCTTGGAAGCGCCGCACGTTATCTTCTGTAAAGAAATTCCACCAAATGAACATTTATCCGATTACATTCACAAATATTGTTAAGATAAAAAATGAAATTAAGTATTCTTGTGAAAAACATTAATGTGTAGTTACATCTCTGGGGATTTGCTGCCCTTTTATTCATCACTTTTTGATGTTACTAACTGTTCATGTTTTTTTTTTTTTTTTTTTGTAGTTATTCTTTGTGTGTGTGTGTAGGGGGGGGGAGGATATTGATTTTTGGAGTAAATTTGACTACTGTCTAATCTTTTATCGTAAAACCTTCCTCGCATCTGCGCATGCCTAAGGTCTCTTTGGATTTCCTCAAAATAGGGGAGAAATGCGAAGTAACATTCAACGGAAGTAAGAAGCGAAAGCACCGGCAAGTGCGTCTCCTTATCCTATCACCCCTTTTTCAAATGGAAGCGATCGTGATTGCCAGGGGCGCAATACGCAGGCAGACAGTAGGTGCTCGTTTTTCCTAAAAATAATGGTTTTTTCCTACGGTAAAAAAAAAAAAAAACATTAAAAGCTTTCTCTTTATGAACTTACTAGCTGTACCCGCCCGGCGTTGCCCGTGCATTTAGAAAATGCAGATAAGTGAATAGCGCAGGAATAGTAGAGTGTATAGCAACAAATCACAATAGTAGCAATTTCTAGTGTAAACAAAAAATAGCTTACTTATTGTAAGTATGTATGTATGGTAGAATGTGTATATTGTATGTATGTAAGAATGTGGTATATGCGTGAAATAAGCATGGAGCGCTGTGAACGATGAGGGAATATAAAAATAACAAAAGGCAAACATTATTTTTAAGTTATTATAATTAATTCCTTAAAATTATATATCATTAAACAATTACGACAGTAACACTATTAAACAATATTAATCTCTTAATGCTATAGCGTGAACAATATTTTTTGTTAGTCCATCTTTAGCTAACACAAACAAACTGGATGGTTTACCCACTCGAGAGCATGCCACGTATAATTGTCCGTGTGAAAAACATGGTGTTCTCAAATCTAAGCCACAAACAGACATCGTTTGACCTTGGGATTTGTTGATAGTCATTACAAATGCCAATCTAATCAGAAACTGAATACGTTTGAATTGAATTGGCACATCTGTAGGTATAATAGGAATCCGTGGTATGAGTATTAGGGTGGAGCGAAAATGACCGAAAAAAACTTTTTTTTGAATTTCAAATAGCTTGATGTGTCAAAATGTGCCATTTGGTCACTAAAACAAAGTGTGAAAGTTTAAAGACATTTGAAATTTTTTTTGATCTCCCTTCGCGACCTTTTATTTTGCAATATTTAGTGACATCATGCAAAAAGTGACTATACATCAGGCAAACTGTTTTACAGTTTAGCCACCTTCAAGCACAACAAAATATCACAAACATAACAATTAATGCAGTAAACTATTAAAACACTAAATAAAATGATGTATCACAAATGCAAAATTTCAATAAAATGTCGCAATATTTACTAAGTGAAATGCAAAAATTCACGTTTTGTCTCAAACTTTGGCATTAGCTCTCGCGAAGCAATTCGAGTACGTAC
>JAXGGA010007334.1:0-63411 GCA_038373865.1 Uloborus plumipes | reverse complement strand
AGGGGCCGCGGGAATTGGTTCCCAAAAATGAACTTGGGGACTTTGGGGGGCTGAGATACAGGGGGGGAAAACCCGGTTTTGGTTACTCGCGTATCAGTCCTTTGGTCGCTTTTTTTCCATTTTTCCCTTGGGACAAAAAAAAATTTTTGGTGGCTTGTATTTTTTTTTTCTTGGCGGGGCGGGACCTCCGGTCCCGGATCGTGACAACAGTGAAATCTACCTGACGTGATCTTAGATGCATTTCTCTAGGGAAAGTTCGGCGTATGACCCTAAACCCTCTGATTAGTGAAAATCTAAAATAGGAAAAGGTTTATTCATTATCCTATTTTTCAAATTTTAGTATAATTATAAAAAATCTAGGTTTAAATTTTAAAAATTTAAAAGAAAACAATTTTTGTTTAAATTTAATTTGCACAAGGGTGTACAATGAAAAAAATAAGCTTTATTTTTACAGTATAATACTTACAACAGGGGGTTCAGTTTAAAACTGTAAAATTGACATAATAAACTGTAAAATTACCCAATTTTTTACTTTAAAACCATTAACCCCGCTATATTAAATACAAAAAAAATCAAAAAAGAATTTACTTTTCTCATGAAAGGCATAGATATCTCTATGTACAGCGCAGTCGAAATTTTCAACAAAATACATTTACTATGGTATGAAATTAATCGGGCTGTTCCCATATGCGGAGAGCATTTGGCGCTTTTGAGGGGGAAAGCACCTTCGCTAGTCTTAGCTGCGTTTCTACCGCGTTCGGTTCCGTTTCTACTCCATTTTCTTACTACGTTTTAAAAGAACTGCGTCTTAAATATTATACATTCTTATACTTTTATGTCCATAACAAAAATCCATGCATATATATATATACATGTGTATAATCTTTTCCAAAATAGGAGATATATTTCATTTACATTGCGCATGAAAAAATAAATACTAAAAGTAAATGAACTATGGATGAAAGCAAAAAAGAAAAACTATAACATAGAAAAAAAGCTAAGCCAATCCTTAAATCAATCTTTAGATTTTTTAATGAAAATGTGAAGTAGAATTTTGATGCAGCATTCGACGCATTTTTTACATTTAGTTCGAGTGTTCTTTTGACAAAATTTATACCGAGATTGTTTTTCAGTGCTTATAATGAAATGGTTTACTCCACCAAAATGTACAGTTGCGTTTACCGGTCCGCAAGGTCCTAACTGGGGAATTGATATTGCCTTATTTTGAACTTTTCATTAGCACTTTAGCAATTATTTTAAAAATATTAGTTGTTTCATTTCCCCCTTGAGCTCTTTATGAATTCTAAAGGCTGTGTTACATCAACCATATTTAGTGTATTAGTAAAAAAAGGCCACCAATAATTTCTTTCCTTTGAAACGAGACCTGTATGTACTAAGAAATTGATCTAAGAGATCAACACCTCCCACATATTTATTGTATGATACAATTAGATGGGGTTGAAGCAAATCAATTTGTTTTTTTTTTTTTTTTTTTTCTTTTGAACCCCATCTTTTGACTAGTCCCAACGGAGCTTCCGTTTCAAAATTCAATGCTAAGCACACTATTTTATTATCCTTCCATTTTACGACACTTAAGTTTTCAGTTTGAAAGGGTTTTTTTTTTCTTGTAAATGAAGATATCGAAATATGAAAGCTGAATCCGCCAAAAAGAGTAATTCGCATAGAAAGCAAAAATATGATACTGTTCTCAGTCTAACTATCTTGAGAATAGTGCTAACATTCACAAAACATAGTTCAACAAATATTTTTTCGAAAAACCCAGAAAGGAGTACACGTGTCTCGTGACGTAGATTACCTTTTTGTGCCTAGCAGCATTCCTTTCTTCATTGTAAGCGCGCGTACACAAAAGGCTAGTCCGTCCACGCCAAAGCTCCCTTTCTGGGAACAAAAAGTTTGAGGGATTCTGGCATGCCTTTAAATGAATCGTTTCATTCCGGTTTTTTCATATGTTGTTTGTTGGAATATCTGCTTTAGATATGCAGAGCACTTGAAAAAATTTAAAAATCCATTGATTTAGTTTTTTTTAGTTTTTTATATTTTCGTAAAAAACGCAAAGTTCCATTTTTTGGAAAAATGCGGAAAATTATATAAAATTCATAGATTTCACTGAATTTTTTTTATGATGTACTTCAATTTGTTGAAATTCCCATGGAATGTGTTGTTTATGAATTACTCCAATTTCTTCAGAGAAAAAAAAAATAAAAGTAGATGTTCCCGCAATGGGAGCTTTGGCGCTTAATAGGTTAATACTGTGAATTTTAGCTTTAAACTGGAAACTGGCTGCCAGTAATTTACTGCGAAACCAATTGTTTATTAAAGTTTACAAATACCTTTGTGCTATTGATGTAGAGAAAATTACAACGTTAAGGAGACACGAATAAGTAAGGATACTGCAGACACGTGTTTCAGCGTTACAAGGAACGCCTTTTTCAATGCAAAAAAAATTTAAGCTTATGAAATCACAGACATCAGACAAAAGCAACGGAAACAGGAGCGAAAAGCTTAAAAAGCAAACATAGTGGATTTTCCGAATACCAATAAAAACTTTTGAGCCAAAAAAGATCCATTGGGTAAATAAAGATTGAACCGAAGCTTTCTACCAGGTACGAAATGGAAAGAAAGAATAGACTTATTCAATTGTTGCTTTTCACATAATTCTGATGTTCCTTTAAGCGGAATTTGAAAGCACGTCGCGTTTGTCCGATATAAGAAGATTCCATTCATCCTCTCAGCAGTTGTGGCATTTATAAAATTAATTGCAATTGCAATCTCTCTTATATCGGACAAATGCGACGTGCTTTGAAATTCCGCTTAAAGGAACATCAGAATTATGTGAAAAAGCAACAATTGAATAAGTTTAGTATTGCGCAGCATTGTTGGGAAAAGAAACATTCTTTCGATTTTAATTCTTTTCAAATTGTTCAAAAATTCCCCAACCCATCAGATCTTGATTTTTAGGAATCCTTCCAAATTGTGAAAACTATTCTGACTTAGTTAACGATCTCAATGCTATTCCTTTTTTTTCTGCTGTTTGACGTCCATTTGTATAATTTTGCCTTTACCCTTTCTAATTTATTTCTCTGATCTCGCTGGCATTTTTCCTATTTTCTACTGGTCTTTATTTTTCTTTTTGTTTTCTTCATTTACCGATTCGCTTTCTTTCATTCTGCCTCTTTTTTTGTTCTTGCGGTTAACAGTTTTAGCTTGGTGTTTTTTTTTTTTATTATGTTAGCCTTTTAGCTTATCGTGTCGCCAATTAAATTCTTTCTTTCCATTTCGTAACTGGTAGAAAGCTTCGGTTCAATCTTTATTTTCCCATTGGATCTTTTTTGGCTTAAAATTTTTTTTATTGGTGTTCGGGTAATCCGCTATGCTTGCTTTTTGAGCTGTTCACTTCTGTTTCCGTTGCATTTGTCGGATGTCTGTGCATCCATAAGCTCAAAAGTTTTTTGCATTGAAAAAGGCGTTCCTTGTAACGCCGAAACACGTGTTTGCAGTATCCCTGCTTATTTGTGCCTCCTTAACGTTGTAGTTTTCTCTACAACTGTTTATTGTTCTGCAGTGTACTTACCATCGTTATGAAGAAAGAAAAAATACGGTCATTCAAAGTTATGGGATCTAAGTTAGACCATCCTCTTTTCATTAAAACTATAATCTTAATAATCGGTTCACTAGATCAGATGTTATGAGCAAACAAACGAAAAAAATGTATGGACTGATAATCGCCTTCGTTTTGAAGTTGGTTAAAAATAAAATTATGCCTCCTTCAATTCAGAAATGCATACGATTGTATTATGAATAATTGGAGCAACAGCATTAAAAGCTGATTTCCATTTTTTTAAAACTTAAATAAGGTTTAATTAAATTTATACTCTACAAAAACATTTATTTCCTTTTGAGCATTCATTAACTGGATTATTATTCTTTCTATTATTCACAATTATTTCTGGGAAATGTGGAAGCTTTTTAATAATTAAGTAAAAAATAAATTGAAGAGTAGTAATTAAAAGTAACGCAGAAAAGAAGTCAATTACAATACTTTTTTAAATTTGAATTGAGGAAGAAAAATAATTTTTTACTCTTCAGAAACTGATCTCAAAAAACAAGTGATGGATTCAAGATTATTTTTCTAGCAGTAAGATTTGAAATAAGATTAGAGTTTGGTTTCCTGAAAAAAAGTTAAAATAAAAAAAAAAAAAACTAAGAAATTAAAAAAAAATGCCTCCCCGCACCCCCATCCCCTTTTTTTTCTCTTCTTATATTAATTTTTATTTATATTATTGTAATTTTTTTAATACAAAGTAAGAATTGTCTTTGCTATATTTTAGTAAGTGCAATTGAAAAACGTAAATCATAATTTTAGAATCAAAATGGTTTATGCAATTACTCTCAGTTAATGCATATCTTCTGGAGTCAATTGCTGTTTTATATTAAGTCATTCAAGGAAGAAACTTTGTAAATAACTGAAAAATGGAGGACTTTTTTACTTTAAATATTAGATAGGCCCTTCTAAATACATGAAATTCGTCTATTGACCATTAATATTATACTTTGTAAAATGCTGTTTAAACATTTTTTTAATAAGTTCTTTATTTTCAAATGAGCGCCAATTTTGAAATTTCAAACAATAATAATAAATTTTTGTCCCATATTTATAAACTACACCTAAATTTACGTGTAAATACCGATTAAAGTGCATTTCGATGCACATTTAAAAAATAACATACATTGAAAATGAAAACATCTCAAAATGTCACATTTTTGTGGATTATTACGCATGAGACTTCGTTTACCACTAGTACTACATTCGATAGTTTGGTTTATTTCATTTACATTTAAATTCTAATTCTAATTCTAATTCTTATTCTTTTTTACCTCCGATGCAACAAGGAAGGGGGCTATAAGTTTAACGTATCTGAGTATCTGTCTATGGCACTCTAGTGCCTAAACAGATAGACCGATTTTGAAGCAAAAAAAAAAAATGTTTAAAAGGAGAGTTAATCGAGAGTGGTTTAAACTGAACGTTTCTGCGGATGACATAAAAAACAAGAAGTTCTGTCAAGAACTAAACAAGCCTACTTTCCCGTACATCGACATCGGCATTCTCGCATCTGATCATTATTCTCTTAATTATCTGAGACTTAAAATTATGTCAAATGTACCTTTTTAGCACTTAGAGCTGATTTCGAAAAGTAAAATATACCCCTTTCATCAGATGAAATAGACACGTAAAAAGCAATTAACGAATAAATGAAGTTTTGTCGCACCTTTTAAAGAGTGTAACTGTTACAGTTCCTCCGTAGAAAAAATCCACCATTGTTTTCAAAATAATAATAATAATAATAATAATAATAATAATAATAATAATAATAATAATAATAATAATAATAATAATAATAATAATAATAATAATAATAATAATAATAATAATAATAATAATAATAAGAAATAAATAAATAAAAGTACAAAGAGCATCAAAACACATTTTATCAAAGAAAGAAAAAAAAAGAAAAAAAAAAACTCGTCCGTTAATAAAATGTCTCGAATTTCACTTTTAGTCTGTTGCCAGTTGTTAAATATAAATAAAGAATAAAATGTTCTCGTGAATGAAAAATTTTTGTTACAAAAAAAACATCGTCTGCCAAATAATAATAATAATAATAATAAATAAAATAAAACAAATGAATAAATAAACAAAAAATCATCTGCACAGTCAGTAATTTTTTTTCTGAGCCTGCATTTTTGCCATGTTTGCGGAGTCGGAGTCGGAATCAGAGTCCTCACAGAAGATTACTCAGAAAAGTACGTTACAAACATTTATCAAAACCATTTTCTTACAAAGTTAGTTTGAAGGAAGTCCGACTTTAAGTTCAGGATCAACATTCAACTTAAATTCCCCGTAGACGCTAATGTTAATATTTTTTCTGAACGGTTCAATATTGAACGAAAAATGGTTCAAATCAAAAAGCGAAATATCGGAATGTATGGGAAAGCCTCTCCGAGATCTTTCAAACAAAAAAAAGTTTATTCCATTCAGACGGTTCACTCAAAAGTTATTAGGTGGGGAAAGGTTGCTTGAACGGTTCAATGTTGAACGAAAAAGTGTTCAAATTGAAAATTTAAATACGGTAATGAAGTATCCTTGCTGAGATCCTTCGAACAAAAAAAAGTTTATTTAAATCGGACTGTTCACTCAAAAGATATTAGGGGTGACAGCTTGATTGAGCGGTTCAATGTTGAACAAAAAATTGTTCAAATCGAAAATGTAGATACGGGAATGAAGTATCCTTGAAAATATCTTTCGAACAAAAAAAAGTTTGTTCAAATCGGATTGTTCACTCAAAAGTTAGAATCGCGAGACCGGTTGTTTGAACGGTTCAAAGTTGAACCAAAAATTGTCCAAATCGAAAAATCAAATATGGGAATGAGCTGCACTCGCTGAGATCTTTCGAACAAAAAAAAATTTATTCCATTCGGACGGTTCACTCAAAAGTTATTAGGTGGAGAAAGGTTGCTTAAAAGGTTCAATGTTGAACCAAAAGTGTTCAAATTGAAAATTTAAATACGGTAATAAAGTATCCTTGCCGAGATGCTTCAAACAAAAAAAAATTGTTTAAATCGGACTGTTCATTCAAAAGTTATTAGGGGTGACAGCTTGTTTGAACGGTTCAATGTTGAACGAAAAATTGTTCAAATCGCAAATGTAGATGCGGGAATAAAGTATCCTTGAAAAGATCTTTCGAACAAAAAAAAGTTTGTTCAAATCGGACTGTTCACTCAAAAGTTAGTATCGCGGGACCGGTTTTTTGAACGGTTCAAAGTTAAACCAAAAATTGTTCAAATCGAAAAATCAAATATGGGAATGAGCTGTACTCGCCGAGATCTTTCCAACAAAGAAAAGTTTGTCCAAATCGGAATGTTCATTCAAAAGTTATTAGGGGGGGACAGACAGACCGACCGACCGACCGACACACAAATTCCCCATCTCAATACCCTACTTTCAAATTTTTAATTTTTCGATATTCATTTTACCTTTTTATTTTTTTAACTTGGCGATATTTTTTGGACTTGGCGATATTTTTTTAACTTGGCGATATTTTTTGGACTTGGCGATACTTTTTAGATGCATTAAGCTACTTTTAATACTTTTTTCGTCTTTCTTTTATTTTTAACGGGAAAGTAGGCTAAAAACGAAGATATTAACTAAAAACCTTTAAAACCTTTTTCGCTATTTTTGAAGTAAAAACGTATTTGAAAGTTTAAAACAACAAGACCAAAATAAAGAGAACTTTTCTGCATCTGATAAAATGTGTTTGTAACTTCATATTATATAGAACTCAAATTCTAACGTTTTTTAGCAAATGTGGCTTAGCCTTTATTTACACGATTGGAAATCGATGTCCGACAAGAAAAGACAATTTAATGACTCAAAAAGTTTATCTGTTACCAGTTTCTATTTGTTAACAATTAAAATACTTGCAATTAATTTTAGTATAAGGATTTAAAACGGATTTTTAATTTTCCCTTTTTATTCTGCTCTTGCGACTAGCAAATTTTACTATTAACGATTGTCTTTCCTTTTCAGTGTTTATCATGTCTTCTCGAAAACAATTATATTTAAATTTAAAATGCTTTCTGATCAGTGAAGTTCGTCGTAATACGAGTGTCGGTCAAATCAGGGTCGGTTTTTCTTTTCTTTTTTTTTTTTCAATTTAATTTTAGAGATTGATTTTCTTATTTTACTAACTAATGGCTCCTAATGACCTTAAAGCAAAAATTGTAACGCGCTGTTTTAATTGGTTATTAGATACACTAGGTGGCCAAAAGTATCCGGACACTTTCAAAAATTCACATTTTTACATATAGCTCGAGAAATAAGTGATCAATTGTTCTTTAACTTTAGTCATACAAAATATAGGCTTCACCGAACATTTCCAAGTTAAAATTAAATTACCCTTGCATTTGGGGGACGACAAGAAGGGGGTTGAAAGAAAAACCGCTTTTTGACCATAACTCTTCGAAAATAGCTCGGAATAAGCTATCAATTTCAGTAATTAATTAGCATACTATGTATAATTACTGTAAAAATTTTTATGAACGTACCACTCTTACTTCTGAAGATATGAAACATTTTTGAAAAAACGGCAATTTTATTTGAAGGGTTTTTGCTCATAACACGCAGAGTTTTTGATCAAACCTTATCACAACTTCAGGAAAGATGACAAAATACAAGAGAAAGAACATACTAAAACCGTAAATAAAAATATTAAAAATTTGATGAGATATGACCGTTAAAAGGAAATAATTTTTCACGGCGCATGCGCGAACGACAGAAATTTATAACTATAAAAATATTGTAGCCTGATTTATACTGCATCTTATAAAAAAAGTTCCAGTTGAATATCATGAAAAATGAAAAAGATATCAGCGATCTAGTGAGCTGTATTTCATTCATTCGCAGACAATATACATAAATAGTGAGGGTCTGTCCACAAAGAGCTATTTTTAAATCAAAGGTTATTGCGTCGTCTTTCAAAACCAACGTTTCAGAGGGTGTCCGGATACTTTTGGAAACGTACGTATAAGGTCTTTTTGGCCGAACAGACGAAATGTGACTTCTATGCCGAATATAAATTTTCAAACTGTATACAATTTAACATTGAAAAAAAATGATCGATTGTCACCACACTATTTGTGGACAACCCCTCACTATTTATGTATTGTCTGCGAATGAATGAAATACAGCTCACTAGATCGCTGATATCTTTTTCATTTTTCATGATATTCAACTGGAACTTTTTTTATAAGATGCAGTATAAATCAGGCTACAATATTTTTGTAGTTATAAATTTCTGTCGTTCGCGCATGCGCCGTGAAAAATTATTTCCTTTTAACGTTCATATCTCATCGAATTTTTAATATTTTTATTTACCGCTTTAGTATGTTCTTTCTCTTGTATTTTGTCATCTTTCCTGAAGTTGTGATAAGGTTTGATCAAAAACTCTGCGTGTTATGAGCAAAAACCCTTCAAATAAAATTGCCGTTTTTTCAAAAATGTTTCATATCTTCAGAAGTAAGAGTGGTACGTTCATAAAAATTTGTACAGTAATTATACATAGTATGCTAATTAATTACTGAAATTGATAGCTTATTCCGAGCTATTTTCGAAGAGTTATGGTCAAAAAGCGGTTTTTCTTTCAACCCCCTTCTTGTCGTCCCCCAAATGTAAGGGTAATTTAATTTTAACTTGAAAATGTTCGGTGAAGTCTATATTTTGTATGACTAAAGTTAAAGAACAATTGATCACTTATTTCTCGAGCTATATGCAAGAATGTGAATTTTTGAAAGTGTCCGGATACTTTTGGCCACCTAGTGTATAAGACATCTATAACATAGTAATCTTATGACAAAGTACAAACCTTATTAATTAAGAATTATTAAATGAGTAAGCTACAATACATTGTTTGCTTTCTGCTTTACAATGAGTGGGTGAATGTTCAAAACTGTTCATAAACTCTGACGAGTGACACCGCATTTTTCAAATGTAAAAATAAGAAACACAATGATTTCGAAAATAAACCACCAAACAAAAATTTGTCCAAGATAAATGTCAGCAAATATACTTTGAAAACTAAAACAAGCTTTATTATGTTGAACACGACACCATGCGCTCAGAAAATGAAAAACAAAATTATGCCCCGTGACCTGAATTTAAAAGTCTAAAACATTTTGTATTCACTTAATGTCTCATTACAACTCTCCCCGAAAATCCTATTTCTCTTCGCAAATCTTCGAGCACAAAAGTGCAGAAAACTTGCATACCTCAAGGAACGTAAGATAATTCGTTTTCCAAAAGAAAATTATCTTTCTAAGTTTTCGAAGTATGCGAAGTGCAAAAAATGTTATTTCCAAGACAAAGTTCACGTTTTGCTTTCTCTGAGTAAATTTTCCGAAATTCGAGGCCTTTGAAGTGTTTTTCCATTGAAGATTTGTTCTTTGATATAAAGTTTTTTGAAATCAAATATGCCTGTACAGGAAGTTTTCTGTTTTTTTTTTTCCTCCTCTCTAATTTTCGTTAAAAAAAAAAAAATACTCTTTTCGGAAAAAAGTCTAATTATATCTGCTTTTCAGCATGAAAAATTGGAATTCTTTGCAAATTCATAATAAATATTTCAAAAAATAAATAAACAAAAAAACTGGAAAGTATAGCTGCCAAATCGAGTTTTAAAATGAAGATGACTAACTTAACAAGTACTTAAAAAAAGAATGATAATTATATGCAAAATAAGTAGTTTCTATGCCACAAAACGAATTCAATTGCTTTTACACATATACCTTGTTGTTCTGCCAACATTATTTAAGGTCTAGATTTTATGATTTGGGTGACAGGGTTTGTGTAAAATTATAATCGAAATTAAAAAAGAAATAGTTTTATAAGTACACTTATATTTATGAACACAGAAAACAATAAATTTAACAATGATAGTTGTGGAAGATCATATAAATCTCTGCTCGAATAAAAACAGCGTCATCTGAAACGCTAGATAATGTATGCGTGCTGTAAACTAAAACTAAAAGCGATAAATCAAAACATATTTTGGGGCAGTTGGGGTAAAAGGAAATGTGGGCTAAATAGAAATAAACTCTATTACTACACTTGTGGTAATTTTAGAAACTAAACTGTTGGAGAGTTAAGTCTAGATAACATATAGAAGAGATTCTGAGAGATTCACGTGTTTTACTCCCCGTGCCACGCAAAACACGTGATTTAACCAGTTAGACGGGCCCCTGAAGAGCGGTCTGCTTTTTTGATCCAAGTCAAGATCCGAGTAAACCTCTGCTTCAGTAACCCAAGAGGCATTGGTTCACTTGAATGACTTTGTGATCACGACTCATACACTGCGATGCAAAAGTTTAGACAAAATGCAAATATAAGAATAAAAAGGAAACTATTCAACGAAATGCTTTCAAATTTCTACTGCAGGTACACAATATGATCCCAAATACGTGTCTGGAGTTCTTAAAAATATAACTGGAACCAAATTTTGGACATTGCAAAAGACATTTTTTTTTCATTGTTGCAAAAGTTTAGACAATAGTCAGATTTTATGCAAATATCCCTTGAAATGTGGTTGGTGGAGGAAAGGCGGGACTTACTTACTCGAATCTAAAGTGCAGAGATTTCTGAATGAATAATCAAAACCTCAAAAGCTCTGTAGCTCTCGTGTACTGAAGACAAGAAAGTTTGGAAACCGAAATTTGAAAATGAACCTACTTTATTAATTTTTTGTCTTTTAAATCGGCTCTAGTATGGAAGTACATTGTTTTTTACTTTGTGGAGAGCAAATTCAGACATGCGTATCGATCAAAAAGGCCAAGAAAAATTAAATTTCTTATGGATAAAGGAATTGAAAAAACGGCTCGAACCGACAATTCGCCCCTTAATCCTACAAAACTTCAACTTGGGTCAAAAACAGCACGTGACAATATAAGTAGATGAACAACTGAATCGGAATGCATAAAAAAAACAAAGAATTATGCTTGAGCCTTTTCGGACAGAGTGTCCCGAATAACCCAGATTTTAATGGTAAAAGCAGCAGAGCATATGATCACTGGATATTTCTCAAGTCCCGCGAAAAGAATTATAATCCATCTAGGCCATCCCAATTTTAATAATATTTATCAAAGAAAGTACCATTAATTTTTTAGTCACGATGATATATATGCTGCTTTTCAAATTAAAATCTGGCTTGCTTGGGACACTCTGTCCGAAAAGGCTCAGGCACAATTCTTTGTTTTTTTTTATGCTTTTCGATTCAGTTGTTCATCTACTTATGCCGTCACGTGCTGTTTTTGACCCAATTTGAAGTTTTGTAGGATTAAGAGGCGAATTGTCAGTTCAAGCCGTTTTTTCAATTCCTTCATCCTTAAGAAATATAATTTTTCTTGGCCTTTTTGATCGATACGCATGTCTGAATTTGCTTTCCACAAAGTAAAAAACAATCTACTACCATACTAGAGCCGATTTAATAGACAAAAAATTAATAGAGTAGGTTCATTTTCAAATTTCGGCTTCCAAACTTTTCGTCTTCTGTACACGAGAACTACAGAGCTTTTGAGGTTTTGATTAATCATTCAGCAATCTCTACACTTTATATTCGAATAATAAAGTCCCGCCTTTCCTCCATCAATCACATTTCAAGGGATATTTGCATAAAATCTGACTATTGTCTAAACTTTTGCAACAATGTTAAAAAATGTCTTTTGTAATATCCAAAATTTGATTCCAGTTAAAATTTTAAGAACTCTATACACGTATTTGGGACCATATTGTGTACCTGCAGTAAAAATTTGAAAGCGTTTTGTTGAATAGTTTTCTTTTTATTCATATATTTGCCATTTGTCTAAACTTTTGCATCGCAGTGTATACAATGTGTCCCACTCAATGTTAGTCAACACGGTTGTTCTTTCAATGGCTAGGATCTAACCAGTTTTACCGATCAGGCTAACACGGATGATTCCGCGAGTTTCCTATCAATTGTGGAGGCGTTATCATTGTTTGAAGATTACACGATATATGAATGCAATATGCAATGTACCAAACTTAAACTACCAAACCCTAACACTTTAGCTACCAGTTATGTTAACAATCTTAGCTTCTATTAAATGATATCCCAACAAAAACATAAATGAGAAAAGGAGCCAAGTTCGGTTGAAACAACGTTTGGGCAGTTTGAAGCAGCGGTGCCACCGACAAAATAGCCGAAATCTAACAGGCTCCAAGTTCTATAGCTGTTCTGTTAACTACAGACGTGAGAGTTATTGAGATGTTCATTAATTTATTTTAATAACATTTCGTTAGTTCCTTTCATATCGGCTTCTTATAACTTGGCAAGTTCATTTCTAACTGACGGAAGTCGGACTTTTTTTGAACGGAACTTCGGGACGATTAAAACTTGCCCAGTTCCGAAGCCGATATGAAAGGAACTAACGAAATGTTATTAAAATAAATTAATGAACATCTCAATAACTCTCACGTCTGTAGTTAACAGAACAGCTATAGAACTTGGAGCCTGTTAGATTTCGGCTATTTTGTCGGTGGCACCGCTGCTTCAAACTGCCCAAACGTTGTTTCAACCGAACTTGGCTCCTTTTCTCATTTATGTTTTTGTTGGGATATCATGCATTTTTGAAAAGCCGAAGCAACGGTTATGCTTTCATTTAGACACAAATTAATACACACATAACATGAGATTTCAGTTACGCTGACAGCGCAGATATAACATAGGCCATGTTACATTCGACACATTTTTAATTTTAATGATTTTACTCGTAATTCAAATAAATAATAGGAGACGCTGCAATTTATGATCAATGACGAAAGAAACAGGTAAACCAAGTAAATTTTCTTCGTGTTTACCCTATATTTTTCTTAAAAGAGGAATAGAATATTTTAACTACTTGGTTAATATCTTAAGTCACAGCAAGGTGGCATAGTCAATCTCTAGAATTCGAATTATTTATTTCATCTTGATAAACCATTTAAATCTTCGGTCAAGGCAAACTAAGCCTTGAAACAGCTTACAATAAAACATTTGATTTTAAACTTAAGTATTTTATTTTTGGCAACGTTTTACAAGCATTTTTGCGCTTTTGTTTGACGAATCATTTATAAATCGCGCCAAGATACTCATTAAAAAAAATGCTTTTTTTCTTGCTTTTTTAATGTAGTTTTTGGACTTTTTAGATTTTTCCCATAGTTAGTGTATGGAAATATACCTTGATGCCAAATTTCAAGATTCTGAGACACATGGAAGTAGGTAAACATTTTGATGAGTGAGTGTATAATCTAAATAAGAAAATCGCCATATTTACACTTTTACAATATTAATAACTTTAGAACTAAAAGAGATATATTCATAAAATTTAGGATTATGGGTGTTCTATGTCACTCTAATAGACTTACAAAATTTAAAGCATGTAGATGAAGTAGTTCTTGAGAAACGGAGGGGTCGAAAGTAGCCCGAAATGGTTCGTGTAAAGATACACTAGCAGATGTGCAGCGCGAACTTGGCTGACACACTGCCGTGTGTCTTGATCTGGCCCTCAGCTCGGTTATTGTCTATTCGGAGTACAAAACTGTAGATGATATAACTGGGCTGTTGATATATTGTATATAGTTTTGCTTTGGCGTAGGGGGCGGAGTCGTACAATGTGGGGTAAATATGGGAAAAATTAATTCCTCTCATTTTTTAGCCAATAAAATTTTAATATAAGTTGCAATTTTATTTGTATTTTACAAAAAATGTAGAGCATGATTTAGTTTTTGCGTGTATTTTTTTTTTTTTTTAAATGATGTCAGATCACAATTGGAGGATTTAGTAGGAGGATAGGTAGATAGGTTGGAGGATTCAACAGTATGCGACGTATTGGCTTCCGCTTAAGTATTGGTGATGCAGAAGTTCTTAAGTTTTTAAACATATTAGGAATAGTGCGATTATGTACCTACATCAACTTCATGAGGAAATAAATGAATTGTTTCTTTCTTCCCCCATAGTCTCAGCGGGGTAAAAGAAAACACTATGCGGTTAACATAATTCCATACGTTAACTAACAATCATGGAGTAAAATTTTTCTTACTAAATTACTCTTATAGTGTAATCTTGGACACAATGCACGCAATTTTATTTTTCATTTCATTAAAAAGAAATGGGAGGATCTAAGGTTGAAACATTGAAACCGTGTTTCCCTTTACCACAAGTAACCTTTTTTTTTTAAATCATTAAAAGTAAAATTCATACTCTCCGTCAAAAGGAAGAACTATTCTCCCAGGACAACAAAGGTCTTTATGACTACGAAAATTTGCCAATGATCCCTTTTTGTGTTTCTAGGTGAAAGTGGAGACGTATTCTTAGGCATTCAAGCTGTGTAGTAATCACATTGACTAAAATGTTAAAGTTTAAACACTCATGAGATGAAAAAACTAACATTCGGTGCATCGGTGGAAATTGACGCATCTATTAGTTTTTGAAGATGCTAGCTTTTTACTGATGCGTGTTTGCCTCTAAATTAAACAGAAATGTATTGAAATGAGCGAAATATATATATTTTTTAATTTCCCCTCACTGGAATAGACTCGTCTTAGCTAGACTTTGCCAGTTCCCTAGCAAACCGTATGCAGACAGTAGTCTTATGTCGAACATGTTTTCCAAAGTTAGTGGGGCCAACCACCAAAGCAACACCTGGTAACGGCCTCTCTTAGTCAGTATCCGTCATGGGTAACCATCAAAAAATTTTTTCTACATCTAAAAGCAATGCAACAAAGATCAGAAATCTCTAAAATAAAATTTCAAACAAATCAAAGCATCACTATGTATTCTCGTACAAGTTGAAAATCAGCTTTAAAGGAAAACTAAATGTTCCGGCAATACATCTAGTTACATTGATGCTATTTTTTTTTTTTTTTTTGAAACATTATGAAAAAAACATTAAAATAAACTAATTCAATTTAAAACAATGTCAACAATCCACTCAAAGACATAACATCCCTTTAATCTTCAGTCAGAAAAAAAAAGAAACTGAGGAGTATCAAAATTACTCTTAGGTAGCAGTGTAAAATGTTTGATTTCAATTGTGGTTTTAAAAATGTCTTTGAAAGAGTAGGTTCTCTTTTTGAAATCTGTTAAAGAGTTTGTGCTGAAATAATGCTTCAGTACTGCAAAACAAATTCTAACCTTTTTACTTTTCAGATTTAATTCAAAGTCATTAAAAAAACTAATACTGTGTTTGAAATTGTTACTGACGTTCGCTCCACTATTTAATAATTTAACTCTCTTGAACTTTGCTTGAAGTCGATTACAAAGCACTGTTTTCATTCTAAATTAAATACAATTCTCAAGAAGCATAAATAAATTTTTAATTAAAGCACACTCTCATCAACCGCATGTTAGAAGAATTATTATACATCAAGTGAAACAAAATTTTAATTATACACACCTTAATTAAAGTATCTCCTTCTGAAAGCGCCATGTACATAAACAAAGAATGAAACTAGAACTAATCTTAAATTGTGTATGTATATATATTTTTTTGTAGTCTGAAAAGCTTTTTACTTTAAGCTATGCCGCCCTGAAACCATTGCCAAAGCTGTTAATATTATGCAAATAGAAAAGGTGATACGCTTTCATCAGCTTTAAGCTATAGTCTCTAAAAAATTATGATATACTTATGATATAGTTTTTTTTTTGAACTGGGTTAAATTAAGTGGTAAAAACTCATGTCGGTTGCAATTAATGTAGTGTCGTATGTATATAGATACAAATCTGCACCCAGTAATTTTTTTTAACTGTTTGGATGTTACAAGAAGAAATTAAATGTACTTTTAAAATTTTCTCGGATACTTTTCTTGAAATTTATCGAAAAAGAAAAACATCACACAGACGCTGGATTTAACAGAAACTTATTACAGAACCATTTTAGGAAATAATTATTATTAATTTATTTTATATATAAAAAAAATTCCGTGAGATGTTATAATATAATGTAGTCCATGTCCCTGTTTCACTTCTGAAACTAGTTTTTAAAATCGTTTTTGCTTTGCGCTTCTGATAACGGCTGATATGTTTTACACTCCTTTTTACAAAAGCGCATCATACATCAGCTTTAAATATCAGTAAAAGTGTTTCGGGTGTATTTACATTTTTGTATAACTGCAGTAAACATTAACTCCTAAAATGTGTGTGATGTGGACGTTTTATTTAAAAGGCGGGGCTTTTATTTTTATTTCATTTATTTATTCATTCACTTTTTTTGGTTTTCTTTAAGAAAAGCATTTATTGCAAGTGAAGAATGGGCTGTTTCAAGGGCAGATCTAGAACTTTTTCAGGGGAGGGTTTTTTTTTTTTGCTTACCCATTCTTATTATTTAACCTTTACTAGATATCCTGGTTTTTAGCCTACTTTCCCGTTAAAAATAAAAGAAACGAAAAAAGCAATAAAAATGGCTTAATGCATCTAAAAAATGTCGCCAAGTCCAAAAAATATCGCCAAGTAAAAAAAAAATCGCCAAGTGAAAAAAAGTCAAAAAGAAACAAAAAAATGAAATAAATATCGAAAAATTAAAAATTTGAAAGTAGGGTATTGAGATGGGGAATTTGTGTGTCGGTCGGTCGGTCTGTCGGTCGGTCTGTCCCCCCCCCCTAATAACTTTTGAATGAACATTCCGATTTGGACAAACTTTTTTTTGTTGGAAAGATCTCGGCGAGTACAGCTCATTGCCATATTTGATTTTTTGATTTGAACAATTTTTGGTTCAACTTTGAGCCGTTCAAATAACCGGTCCCGCGATACTAACTTTTGAATGAACAGTCCGATTTGAACAAACATTTTTTTGTTCGAAAGATCTTTTCAGGGATACTTCATTCCCGTACCTACATTTTTAATTTGAACAATTTTTTCGTTCAACATTGAACCGTTCAAAAAAGCTCTCACACCTAATAACTTTTGAGTGAACAGTCCGATTTAAACAAACTTTTTTTTGTTCGAAAGATCTCGGCAAGGATGCTTCATTACCGTATTTAAATTTTCAATTTGAACATTTTTTTCGTTCAACATTGAACCGTTCAAACAACCTTTCCCCACCTAATAACTTTTGAGTGAACCGTCGGAATTGAATAAACTTTTTTTTGTTCGAAAGATCTCGGAGAGGCTTCTTCCCATATTTCACTTTTCAATTTGAACAATTTTTTGTTCAATGATGAACCGTTCAGAAAAAATTTTAACATGAGCGCCTACGGAGAAATTTAAATTGAATGTTGATTCTGAACTTCAAGGCGGATTTCCTTCAAACTAACTTTGTAAGAAAATGGTTTTGATAAATAATGTATTGTAAAGTACTATTCTGAATAATCTTCTGTGAGGACTCTGATTCCGACTCCGACTCCGCAGACATGGCGGAAATGCAGGCTCAGAAAAAAATGACTGACTGGGCAGACGATTTTTTGTTTATTTATTTATTTGTTTTGTTTAATTTATTATTATTATGACTTTTTTTTTTGGCAGACGATTTTTTTTTTTTTTTTGTTAACAAAAATTTTTCATTCACGAGAGCATTTTATTCTTTATTTATATTTAACAACTGGCAACGGATTAAAAATGAAATTCAAGACATTTTATTAACGAACGAGTTTTTTTTTCTTTCTTTGATAAAATGTGTTTTGAAGTTCTTTGTACTTTTATTTTATTTGTTTATTTTTTTTTCTTTTGAAAACGATTGTGGAATTTTTCTACGGAAGAACTATAACAGTTACATTCTTTAAAAGGTGCGACAAAACTTAATTGACTCGTTTATTTAATTTTTACGTGTCTATTTCATCTGATGAGAGGGGTATATTTTGCTTTTAGAAATCAGCTTTAAGTGCTATAGAGGTATGTTTGACATAATTTTCAGTTTCAGATAATCAAGAGAATATTGATCAGATGCTACAATGCCGATTTCGATGTACGGGAAAGTAGGCTCGTTTAGTTCTTGACAGAACTTCTTGTTCCATATAAAGTGCAAATATTTCAATCCAACTCCAAAGCATTTCCGGAGTTGAGAACCGAAAACCTCCCACTTTCCCAAGTATCATCAAAGTTTATCTAAAATTGTCGTTTTTTTAACGTTCAATTATACAAACTACTTCTGAAAAAGAAGTTATCGAGAGGGGGGGAGGGTTCGAACCTCACTTTTTTCCTAGATCATTGAATAGTTATAAAATTGCTTTTGTTTGGAATTCAAATTAAAAAAAAAATAAGAAAGTTCAATACAACATTTCTTCTGTCAATTTTAAAACATGTCCAGATGACTACAGCCCATACCAATTTTCTAGAACATCACGCGGAGATCGTTGAAATTACTGTTTTTTTTTTTTTTTTTTAATTCAGTACCAAAAATAGTTTGTGTAGGAATGCCATCAACGAAGTGGTGATTTGCCCCTATACCCCACTTTTATCAGTCTTTAGTTTGTTTTTTAGAAGATACGGATTGAGATAACACATGTACTTGAATTCGTGTTTTCACAAAATGAATAACGAATTCTTACATTTTTCAAAAAAATTAAATGTTTTCTCTATAATGAAACAAATTTCGGCAAAATCTGTAAGCATTACTACAAAAAAAAATTCTATTTTGTAGAATAGTCCACAAGATGAAAACAGAAATTCAAGAGACCCCAAAAGCTGAAGGAAGAATATTTTCATTGATAAAAACAATTATTTAAAAAAAATAAATAAAAATTATTGTTTAAGGGGGTCTAAGGAATTAAAATTTTAACGCGACACAACAAATACCATTTTTTTAAAAGCTTGTAACTAAGTTTTTTGCAAGCTGTGCTTAAACTTTTAACTTTAAAAGAAAGTTGAAAATCTGATTTAATACATTATGTAACATGCATTTACACGGTGGAATTTTGTTACAGAACAAAAACAAAATGAAATTATATCAACATAAAAATGAAAAATAAGTTTTAAAAATAACATCTACTTTCTTAATAGATAAAGCAGGCCAAAAAAAGAGAAAAAGCTCCCAAAAGTTCGGTCAATACCTAACTTAGAGGAGATTTTTCTCTTCTTTCTTTCTTTTTTCTCTCTTTTTTTTTAAATTCAAATTTGATTTTCAAGTAAAATTGAGATTCAGGTAATAGAAATAGCCAGACCAAGGTTATTGGTGTATAGGAGAGAGTGTGCTTGTAATAGAAGTTTAAATATGCATAAAAATAAAACATATGTTGGCTTTGCTTTGTTCCAATATCGAAGAAACAACCTCACTTGTTGTTGAGATCTTAGATGTCGGTGCCATTCCTTCAACTTCATTACTTGAATTCAGCTCCGTAGAATGTTTTTCTATGATTTGGTTGCCGAGGCTTCTTTGTTTGGCGAAAAAAAATCCACTTTTGCTTAACTTCCTAACAACATTTCCTGCAGGAAGTTCATCGACAAAAGCTGTGCTTTTAATTTTGACTTCTTGATTAAATTTAATTATTTTGCTCTATAAGTTAATATATTTGTGTATCAAAAGAATGACAAAGCAATGTACTGTTTGCAATACACCGCCAACTCGGTTATTTAAATCCATGGACTTAAATTGGTATATACATGCATGACAAAAAAAATATGAGTTAGTAAGCAAAAAATGTAACTCGCTCTTTAGTATATACTAAGCCTAATCGAATGCTAAAAATGACCCATTTTACCCCACGCGCAGTTTAAAATCCTGAAAATTTCATTTTTGCTGTTTTATCTTCAACAATTTAGGAAGTTATTCCTAAAAATGGGCTCTATGCAGTAGGTTAAAAACTTAATGTGTATTTTCATTTAATTTTCTTTAAATCAAAAGTTTTTATAATGATCACAGTCAAGCGTCTTAAAAAAAAAAAACACTAAATCGCTAGTATCTGTAACTTTAAAGTGGAAGTTGCATCCTATTTTGCATGTAGAATGTTGCCTGGTGTCCATAATACATAAAAATGGCAACGCAGAAAGAAAATATTATTTGCACATTTTTTCAGGAATTTTCTAGAGCCTGACCCATTTTACCCCGTGACTCATTTTGTCCCACCTGACCCTATTGTTTTACTTTATTTATTAATTTCGTTAGAAATCAATCGCCGCTTCCTTTGTTGATTATGTTTCAGACCTCTAAGTTTTATTACGAACTCTAGCCAATTTCTATTCACCAAACAATTCAATTATTGGAGTTAATCATCATAATTAAAATACTTGCGCTATTGTTTTAAAAGTTTTAATTATTAAGTACGCCATCGCTGTTTTCCGTAATGTGGCGGAAGAGAATTTCATTAGATATCTCGTTTTATCCTTGATTTGGTGTCATGTTTTCGTACCAGAAACATTATTCAGCCTCACATTTTAATAGCAGCAATTGTTATTAACAAAGAAAGAGCAGTCCCGAAAACAGTCGCATTACATGCTTGTAGAGATTCGCCAAACCTGCGGGAGCTTTCTCCCTGAAAGGAAAATGACGTGAAATGAAATAATTTGCAAGTAGCTTGTGCTGCTTAATGAGGAATATTAATGAGAATTGTAGTTGGGGTTCTATCCGAGCGTTAACAGCTTCATTCGTTTTAAATGGATAGGTTTAACATAATCTTAACATGTATTTATGGAATAATGAAAATTATAGAATGTTCTTATTCGGTGAAGATACCTTTGTCTGCAGCACGACATGATTTAAAAAATAAGTAATAAATAAAAAGAAAAAAGCAAAAGTGGTGAGGTTATGAACAAAACTTGTGTATAATAAACATTTTTAACAAGCATCAAATCTTTCTGTATAATCTTAAGTTTTTACACTGTTGAAATTAAAATAGAACCGACTTCAGTTGGAGATTACTCTAAAACGTTTAAAAAAATTTATTCTTTGAACACCATTGACACTACTTTCAAATAAAAATTTTGAAGTCGGCGCAGAAACGGTAGGTAAATTAATGTTTAACCATATTTTGCCAACATTTTTAAGAAAAATCTTTCAAAAATTAAAAACAGAAATTTTGTACCGTTCCATTAATATGTAGTTATCAATGCAATGTATGCGAATGCTGTTGAAGAACCTGGATCCATTAAACTGTATATTTCCAATTGAATTGTAGTTACGCATGATTCTAACTATTGTTTCTGCGCCCAATAAAAAACTTTTATTTGAAAGTAGTGTCGATGGTATTCAAAGAAAATTATTTTTTACTTTTTAGAACATTTTCCAACTGTAGTTTGTTGTTTTTTTTTTTTAAATATTTTTATTATTTATTTGTTTATTTTAACTTTTTTAAATTAATTAAATTGGAACATTTAATTTTTATTTCTTTTTTTCTTTTACTTATATTCACGAGAAGTTAAGCGTAACTTTGTGCATTATTCATTTTTTTCATTGATTATTTCTTCTTCTCTAAAAAAATACCAAAAACTTCCTTCATCTTTTCGCCTAAAATAAATTTCAAAACGGAAAAATTTTATAATAAAATAGGAAATACTCTAAAGACTACTTTTATAAGCTCACTTCGCACTAAAAAGTATTTAAAAAATAAATATTTAATTTCTTTATTGCAATATTCAAAATTTTCACGTGATCTTAATATGGTTATATTTAAATTAATACTAAAGCAGCCAAAAAAAGATTGAATTAACTATTTGAGACAAGAAATAGGCCAATATACTGCTTAATGCAAACAGTTTTTACTATACCGCCCATATTGTTTCTTTTTATCAAACCGAAAAGTTTCATCTCTTTCTTGGTGTTTACATTCAGTGTCACGTAGTAAAATTCCAAAATTTATAAACAATAGTAAAATTAGTACAAAAATTGAAATACGAAATCACTATATATGCACCAAAGAAAAATAAAATAGGATTAAAGTGATAAAAAAGCAATAATAAATTATATATGAATTTTACGCGCTTTTTTTTTAATGTATAATAAATTCATGCGGACAAATAACTTCCTTAACTAGTGTATGCCGTTTTCAAAATAAAAGTTGATCATGAATACATCATTTTACCTTTAACTGTCTTTGATAAAAAGCAAATGAATTAACTTTTTTAAGACTTTATCTTAATTTTTTGTAAGACATACTATTTTGAAAAAAAAAACTTTTTTTTTATCATTCGGTGAGCAAAAAAAAATCCTAATGCCGTTTCAAAATTGAAAGATAAAATAATTTTCGATGCTAATTAAGTTATTTTGTTCCAACGCAGCAAGGGAGAAAGCTGTTTTTACTCACGGTTCCGCAAAATAAATTAAGAGTCTCGTTATGTTAACAGCTGCAGCTTATTTTAATATCGTGAATCCTTAAATTCCCCTTTACTCATAACTCTTTATATCTGGGAATTATGAATAGTTCTTTCTAAATTATATTTGATCGGTGTTAAAAATTGTATATTTTAACATTATATAATGTTAAAATATACAATTTTTAACACTCGGTAATGAAAAATTATTACTTTTTATATAGTAAACAGAAGGCAGATTTCAGGAGAAAATGTTATACTTCAAATGTGTGTTTTTCTTTATATACTTAAGTTAGCGTACTAATTTTTTACATACTTTATGCAGATCCCTTACACACAACATAAACCTTTAAATATTTTAATTTCTTGATATTTTCTTGAAACTCGGATAATGTATATAAATCGAAATGTTGCTATTACTACGAATAACTTTTTGATTTATTGCATATTCTTGGATAACTTTATCATAACAAGATATGATATACAAAAGTTTACCTTTGATTTAATAGTATTATTAATATAGCGTATTTTTTGTATCGAATTTTAGAAGGTGGTTATTTTTCAACATTCTTGAAGTTCGTATGATTAATTTTCTTGTTAAGCAGAATGAAAACTAGTGTTAAACAAAATTAAAGGAGACATGTGACTCTTTTAATCTATACTATTATTATAAAGCTGAAGAGTTTGTTTGTTTGAACGCGCTAATCTCAGGAACTATTGGTTCGAATACAAAAATTATTTTTGTGTTGAATAGTCCATTTAATCGAGAATGTTTTAGGCTTTATATTATTACGCTATATGTAAGGAGTCATTATTATAGTTTAAACATAATAATGATAGAAAAGCACAAGCGGATCAGTCTCCACTCTTCTCGAGACATGGATTTCATTGAAAGAATTGTTTTGCCAATTGTGTGTAGAGGGCACTGACTGTAGTGAGCCACCGTGGCGGCTAGTTTTTTTGCTCAACCGAAAGTGGATACGTCACTTGATATTGATTGCATTTCTACTGAGGCCCCTATATATAGCGGCTCTAATTTCTACGGTAGCACGTACAACGCTGGGTCATGCAGCTCTGGTTTCTTTTTCATTACCCATACCAAAGTGGGTACCGGCATAAGGCTTAACATAAGTCGGAGTGAGAGTAAAGAAAAATATTTTTGATTGCTTAAAAAAAGGCAGGGGGTAATTTCAACAATATCACCACGCATCGCAAAGCAAAATACAGTCAATTTCGAAAGCAGGTCCGAGGCAGCACAAATAACGTTTAAACGTTTCATAAACATTTTAAAGTCATTGTCACAACGTTAACAAACATTGTACAATACTTTGTTTATAAAACGCTTTGTTTTCCCCACTTTGTTTATAAAACGGGGGCTACTTGCCACCCCCCCCCCCCCATTCGTGACCTGTGTTAAAAATACAGGTTCTTCCCTGGATCGGATAGATCATGGACTACAACCCCGAAAATCTATTACATTACTATGTAATCCCTTCATCTGTAGGAATGGAGCTTAAAACCAGAGATTTAAGTTATAAAGGAGGTCTCAAAACATGCGGTTTAACTAAATAAATTTTGTGCTATGTCTCCATGCATAAGTATAGGCAATTAATGACTTTCTCGGGCATTGCTCGGAGCAACACTTTTCTGTCTGTAGGCTGGTAACTAATATCTCTGGCATTGCTCTGGGCAACAGTTTTATGTATGTAGGCAAGTAACAAATTTCTCAGGCATTCATCAGGGCAGCACTTGCATCGCGAGAAAAAGGTCAAGAAGCCAAATATTGATAATTGTGACTAATAGGAAAGACTAGAGCCGCTACATAGACAGGCCGACGAATCAAGCTGAAGTTCGACCACTTTGGATCCAATTCATTTACTTTTACTTTCAATTTTTCATTGTTGCGGAATAGGGTTACCAGAAAAAAGTTTTGGCACATTGCTAAGCTTTGGCAAAACCACGTACCGCTTTTCGCCGCAAAATTTATCTATATCATCCCCCTCATGAGACATTTCCGCCGCGTTTCTCCCCGCCGTTTCTGTGCGACAGGACAAATCCGCCGATTGAGCTGGTAGAGTGTAATACACTAGGTGGCCAAAAGTATCCGGACACTTTCAAAAATTTACATTTTTAGATATAACTCGAGAAATAAGTGATCAATTGTTCTTTAACTTTAGTCATACAAAATATATTCTTCACCGAACATTTCCAAGTTGAAATTAAATTACCCTTGCATTTGGGGGACGATAAGAAGGGGGTCGAAAGAAAAACCGCTTTTTGACCATAACTCTTTGAAAATAGCTCGGAATAAGCTATGCATTTCAGTAATTAATTAGCATACTATGTATAATTACTGCACAAATTCAAATGAACGTACCACTCTTACTTCCGAAGATATGAAACATTTTTTAAAAAACGGCAATTTTATTTGAAGGGTTTTTGCTCATAACACGCAGAGTTTTTGATCAAACCTTATCAAAACTTCAGGAAAGATGACAAAATACAAGAGAAAGAACATACTAAAACGGTTTTTAAAAATATTAAAAATCCGATGAGATATGAACGTTAAAAGGAAATAATTTTGCACGGCGCATGCGCGAAAGACAGAAATTTATAACTACAAAAATATTGTAGCTTGGTGTATACTGCATCTTATAAAAAAAGTTCCAGTTGAATATCGTAAAAATTGAAAAAGATATCAGCGATCTAGTGAGCTGTAATTCATTCATTTGCTGTCAATTCATAAATGGAGAGGGGTTGTTCACAAATAGTGTGGGGACAATCGAGCATATTTTTCAATGTTAAATTGTATACTGTTTAAAAATTTATATTTAGCATAGAAGTCACATTTCGCCCATTCGGCCAAAAAGACCTTATAAGTAGGTGGCCAAAAGTATCCGGAGACCCCCTGAAACGTTGGTTTTGAACGATGACGAAATAACCTTTATTTTAAAAATAGCTCTTTGTGGACAGACCCTCACTATGTATGTATTGTCTGTGAATGAATGAAATACAGCTCACTAGATCGCTGATATCTTTTTCAATTTTCATGATATTCAACTGGAACTTTTTTTATAAGATGCAGTATATACCAGGCTACAATATTTTTGTAGTTATAAATTTCTGTCGTTCGCGCATGCGCCGTGAAATTTTTTTTCCTTTTAACGTTCATATCTCATCGGATTTTTAATATTTTTAAAAACCGTTTTAGTATGTTCTTTCTCTTGTATTTTGTCATCTTTCCTGAAGTTTTGATAAGGTTTGATCAGAAACTCTGCGTGTTATGAGCAAAAACCCTTCAAATAAAATTGCCGTTTTTTAAAAAATGTTTCATATCTTCGGAAGTAAGGGTGGTGCGTTCATTTGAATTTGTATAGTAATTATACATAGTATGCTAATTAATTACTGAAATGCATAGCTTATTCCCAGCTATTTTCAAAGAGTTATGGTCAAAAAGCGGTTATTCTTTCGACCCCCCTTCTTATCGTCCCCCAAATGCAAGGGTAATTTAATTTCAACTTGGAAATGTTCGGTGAAGCCTATATTTTGTATGACTAAAGTTAAAGAACAATTGATCACTCATTTCTCCAGCTATATGTAAAAATGTGAATTTATGAAAGTGTCCGGATACTTTTGGCCACCTAGTGTATTTGGCGAAGTAAAATTGGCGAAGTTTAAAATGATTTATATTGCATTGTGTTTTCTTTCTTTTTTTTTTTTTTTTTACTTCTTTGCGATCTCCCCCCAAATATAAGTAGTCCGGGAATAAATTCCGATTTTTAGATTAGGTCTTTGTCGCCAAATGAAGATGTGTCGCCAAGCATGAAAATTTTACACCAGTAACCCCTTTCGCACCCTTGGAAATGGCGCGGCGGATTTATCCTGGGCCAGTCAGAGGGGGAATAGGAGTCGCGGCGGAAATGTCACATGTGGAAAAAAGGGGGATAAAATTTGCGGCGGATAGGTTCTGTTCCGTAGGAGCTAGAGTCGCTATATAGACAGGCCGACGCATCAAGCTTAAGTTCAACCACTTTCGATCCAATTCATTTACTTTTACTTTCAAATTTTCATTGTTGCGGAGTAGGGTTACCAGAAAAAAGTTTTGGCACACTGCTAAGCTTTGCCAAATCCACGTGCCGCTAATAATTGCTCACAGTGAAAAATTACCAAAACGCGATTACTGGCCAGAAACGACAACCACTCAAACACACAAACACGCGCTGGATCCAAAGTGGTGAAACTTAATCTTGATGCGCCGGCTCGTATATATAGGGGCCTTAGGAAAGACTAGAGCCGCTATATAGACAGGCCGACGCATCAAGCTTGAGTTCGACCACTTTGGATCCATTCATTAACTTTCACTTTCAAATTTTCATTGTTGCAGAGCTAGGGTTACCAGAGTAAAGTTTCGGACATTGCCAAGCTTTGCCAAATCCACGTGGCGCTAATCATTGCTCATAGTGAAAATTACCAAAACGCGATTCTTGCCAGAAAAGACAACCATTCATCAACCGGCTAAAAAGACATACCACGCGCTGGATCCAAAGTGGTGAAACTTAATCTTGATGCGTCGGCTCATCTATATAGGGGCCTTAGGAAAGACCAAAGAGGAATATAAAATACATGAAAAACAGTTTTATGATAGCTACAAAGCACTAGTTATATGTACAAGTGAATTACTAGTGTAGCACTTATCACTAGGGATTTTTCTTTTACTTTTGCATCCTTTTTCAAATTTCTAACAATGCCTTAGCGTTCAAAATCGAACTTCATAATAGGAAAAAAACTTATTTATCATAGCATTAAGAATTTTGAACGGAAACATATGTTTTTAATATTATGATTTAATGAACAGAAATACTTAAAATAGCAAAATGAAAGTTTTAGTCAAGCAATTTTAACGATTAACAATGTATCCATAATATTTTATGTACAATATCAGTTATCAAGCAAACAAATAATGGAAAGTATGAAAAAAGAACCACACGATCCAAAGAACTTCAGTGACGAACTGACCTCTGTACAAGAGCAATTGCTGCTTGGTGCAGTAAGAAAAGTTAAGAACAGGTAATATTGTATGATCATATTGATAATGGCTACTTTTTAGTTAAATTACTTTAACGTGGAGAAGAATTTTTTGGCACCAATGCCTGCATGAATTATATTTTGCCATTGTATACGCAAGCTAGGAGCATAGAAATGTTATTATCTATTCACGTAGGTCAGCCATTAAGCCGCAAAGTTACCAAAATGAAAGGAACAGCTTCCGTATAATCCCCGAAATCGACTCGGCTCCAGTTTTTGAAACCAAATTGCGCCAACGGGTGATTTTGCAAGATGACTTACCAGAAATGCACGAAATACACCGATAAAAACATTAAAACGGCATTTAAAAAGCCTTTACTCTTAAAATGAATTAAACACAGAGTTCAAATATAAGGGGGAAGCACCCTTTCATCCAACGCCCTCCACGCTAAAAATTCAGAATATAACGACAAATCACGAAATATGTAAAAGAAGACAGAAAAATCTATACTTTAGAAAAGCAGGTAGAATCCTAGTTTAAGGTCCGGGTTTGGCGATTTTGCTTAAAGTCGCCAAACAATCCAATCATTCAATGATAATTCTATGGTTGCCATTTTGCTTAAAGTCGCCAAACAATCCAATCATCCAATGCTAATTCTGTGGTTGCCAGATTTATTCATTTATCGCCGGACCTTAAACTAGGATTCTACCGAAAAGCAAATACGTGATAGAAACGCAAAAGTAAAAAAAAATTAACTCGGAATATCAACAGAAACTGACAAAGCACAATGTAACAAGAAAGAAAATGATTTTTAAAAAATGGCGCTAGCTCGGGGATTGTATTGAAGCTATACCAGATTAAAAAACAAAAAGCAATCAAGCCGAAAATGTTACTACTGCTCCGAACTCTACCATCGAAGAACTAACTATATATTCCATTTCCGTCGAAAGAGTATTCCCATAACTTGGAGCACTTGGCGAATTTACAAAGTTTTTCGACAAACTGTTCAAAATAAAGCACTTCTTCATGTCAAAAGTTATCAGACGCTATGCTGCTAAAATTTTAATTTAAATGCTCGGTTTTTAAATAGATTACTTACGTATTAACTCCACCGCAGCTGCAGACTTGGGGGTTAAAACAGAATTGACATTATTTCTTTTTTTGCTATTGTTTCTACCCGCACGCAGTTATTTACCCCCCTCCCCCCTAAAAAAACTAATAAGCCGCTTTAAATCATTTTAACCGTTGAATATGTAGCTGCTGTGGTGTTAAAACATAAGTACCAAATAGAGATATAGCGGTTGAACAGCAGTAAAAAGTCCATTAACATGAAAAAAGGACCTGTCAAATAATTAAATTAAAACACTAAAAATAAGATACTCTGCGGAATAAATTTATTAGCGCATTAAAAGCAATAAGTATTCAATTAAAAAGTAAAATTAAATTAAATCACGAAGAGTAAAAATTACAACAAAAATTTTAGCAATGGGAAATTTTTGTGCCAATTCGGCTTGCTCCTCATCTGGATAATTTCCCATTTATTTAGCTGATTGAGGTTCTTGTGTAGTTAACAAAATATTGGGTAATGCTCATTTCATTTCGAAAATATCAGGAGAATATTTCAAAAGTTGGGAATTTGGCGCGTTCGTTTTATTTGTGTACTGCTTTTGTTACTACCGGCTGCTTATCCGGTAGCCGGGCGCACGCGAAAAATTGCCAAACAATGTATCGCCAAACAATGTAGAATTTCGCCAAATTTCTACAATCATATTAGTTTATCGTTGAGCGTAATTTTGTTCTGTTGACAGATTTGTCATTCGCTTCGCTTGGCGACATTGGCATTTTTTTATTTTTGCTTGCTCCCGACTAACGGATAAGTACCCTGCTTTTTAACCGTAACTCCATACATTTCCATTCTCCTTGTTTACATTTGCAAATGAAAAACATTCCGCGCTCATTCATTGGTGCCTGAAAATGACGTCAGTGAATAAAGATTGCTAGATTCTCAGCTATCAAAATCTCACCGCACTTGGCGCATTTTCAAAACTTTTCGCCAAGTATTTAAAACATTTTTCGCCAATTTAAAATTTAATATTAAACTCTCAAACGAAACAAGCCACTAAAATAAGAACAATTCTGTCAAATAAACGAGTTAAGTATAAAAGAATCCCTCAACTAAAAAAGGAAGTCATTACCGTGAAAAACTAACAAAACGTTAATTTTAAATAAAAAGAGCAAATAGTTGTATCAGCAGTTTCATTTTTTTTTTTATTATTTATGTTCTTCTTTTTATTTATTTATTTTGTTTTTCATTTTTTACGTTTTATTTATTTGTTTTTTATTATTTTATTCTTTATTTTTGTCAATTTGGCCTGTATTAGTAGTTATGATGATGGCAACAAATTTGGCACCAATTTAAAAGTTTGTCCAGAATCTCAGTTATAAAAAATTCTCCCTTGATGAATGAATTTAGATGTTTTTAAAATTAAAATAAGACAATTATAGATCTTTCTTGCTCGCCTTGCATACTGAAATAGTTAACTAAATACTAGTTTTGGCAATGACATTTTCCCTCCTGGCGACATTTAAAGCTTACCAAATCTCTTGGTAACTAAGCAATAAGATTTGTAGTTTGACAACTCTTATACTCTGCTACCGAGTGTTTTGGGAGTTTGAAAACGGGCAGAGAAACATTAGAGACAAAAGCACCCTTTTTTTCAGAACTATTTTTGTTTTATTTTACTTGACTTTTGATGATTTATTTAGTTATTTTTGCTTATTTTGAATGGAACCCGAGGGGATTCTCAAAACGTGGAGCAATAGGTTAAAACTCTTATAGTCAAACGTTTTGAAAAAGATAAAAATAATATTTTCAGCGACCATTATATAAATTCAAATGTATCTAAATGTTATTAGCTTAAAACCTGTCAAGCAGCTAATTGAGAACACTGCACTATTGATTATTTTGAAAGCATATTCTAAAATATTTTTGAAATTTTGTTTTTTCTTTTTGGACATTAGTAACCAAACATAACAAATTGTAATTCGTTTAATATAATAAATGTGCAGACTTTCAAATGTTATTAAAAACTTTTTAGTTCGCAAACAGACCTACCACTTCGAAAACTCTTAGCCTTGAAGCACCAAGCTGATACATATTCTACCAACTCGAAAACGCAGTCCTTGGTTAACAATGCCTTGCATCGTGGAATTTTTACTATGGTTGACAGCCCTAAACTATTCTTGGAACAAAGATGCATGGATGTACTACAGAAGCGGATGCGACTACTTAGAAATGACTTTGATAATGCAGAAATGGAAAAAAACGATGACTCTCATGACTAGCTATAACTTTGCCATGTCTCAAAAACTTGAATGTGTTTGGTATAAAGCTAATTTAACCTACAAAATGTTACAGTACCACAGAGAGTTTAATTTCTGTTCTTAGTCATATTTTGTTTCAATGGAATTACTATTTATAAATAAAACTACATTCCACAAATGAAAAAAAAAATCGCTTCCGTTTTGAGTTATCTTACATTTGCTTTATTTTTTCTAGATAAAAACTGCCAATCCCAAATTAATGCTTTTTACTGCACTTCTTCTTTTGCTTAACAAAAGAAATAGGGTTATATTCTGTCATTTTATGTTCAGCATATGTTTACCTTTTTTTTTCTACCATTAAAATATGTAGCTACTTACTATTATTTTTTCCTCTCTGTAACCTTACAAGCAAAGCAGGCGTTTTAAGATTGCATTGTCTTGGATGTCGAACGTGAATTTCAAACTATGTGCCATTACAAAATGTATACCTCTCTGCAACAGAGTAACCATAATAAACAACGTACTTAATGCACAAAAAATGCAACTTCTTGCAGTAATTGTGCATTAATTATGCTGTTACGGTAATGTACCATTATATTTAACATTAGACTATTTTGGGTAAAAATGTAAAAAAAAATATGCAACAATAGCGCACCACTATGTCTAAAAGGAGATGATTTAACTGTCAAGAAACATTGAACTTTCAAATTAATCGGTAATTGGCTCCTCCATTAAAAAAATCTGGTATGGACCCCACACTACTTCCTTTTACGTGTAAATTTCTTAGTAGTTGCCTTAAGTGTTAAAAAAAGTGCTTGGAGTGAGCAAGGTAACAATTCAAATATTTACTCCCCTAATCTGCCACGAAACAATGCAAAAAATATTTTGCAATGGTTAATTTTCTAAATATTGCTGATTTTAATATCATTCAGTGAATTTTTCGCAAAATATCGCCAATAGCGCCAAGTTGAACCCAAATTCGAAAAATATTTTTTTCGCCAAATTTTTCGCCAACTTGGCGATATGTCGCCAAGTTGGCGTCAAACGGCGACCAAAAGCTTGGCGACATATCGCCAAGTGGTCGCGCCAATTCATATCACTTGAGTCTGCATTGAAATTAACACTGATTTACCCCAAAAAAGGGGTAAAACACCCCCTTGGGAACATTCAAATGCAACCACAAGGGGAGGTGCACAACTAGACCATCCTCAGAGCCTACATACCAAGCTAGAAGCTTCTACGGCATATATGGTTTTTGAGTTATGCGACCCACATACGCACACACGTACATACAGACGTCACGAGAAAACTCGTCGTAATTAACTCGGGGGTGGTTGAAAAAAATTTTTCGGCTGCTTATATGTTGCTAGGTACATATACACGTGCTGACAGGTCAAAAAAACTAAGGAATTTTCATTCGGGTTTGAGCAAAATCAAAATTTAGACTCAAATTTGAGTGATTTTTTTTTCGCGATCACAATACTTCCTTTACTACGTAAAAGGAAGTAAAAAGGAGTTGCCAGTCATTTCCAATTTCTCATTTTAAACATAAGAAAAAGTGAAAAAAACTTTCCTTCAATCTCCTCTACCGTTTATAAGTGTTCAAAAAACGATCCGAATGACTTCGAGGTCCTTTGATTTTATAATCGCGTAACTCGCATTAAAGGGTTTTTTTTATCTCGAACTTAGAACCCACTATCATACAATCGCAAGTACCCCCTGGCAGAAGACAGATTCCGCTAATTTGTTCTAACCCAATTGTGTCTAATATATAGCGCATATGTGAGGCCTTAGTTTCCTAATACGTTAATAGTTACACTCGCAGTTGTAGAGTAACAAGTGAGATGCCTGCCTGTCGTAGAGTCTCCGTGTACGCTATTTATGATTGGTGGTGCACTTTAAATTCCTCTTGGCAGTTCAAGTCCTCCATGTTCCAATTCTAAATCAACACCGCTAGGGCTTCTAAATCAGAAGTCGCTCAAATCTTGGTCTATATCAAGAAGAACTGAGATGTCTACAGGTCCTTATCGAGCAGGGCGCAGTGGTGGCACGGGTATGTATAGTGGTATTTATTATTGGTGCTATTTGAATCTTTCTTGCCAGTCCAAGCACTCCATGTTCCAATTCTAAATCAACACTTTTAGGGCTTCTAAATCAGAAATCGCTCATTTTTTGGTCTATATCAAGAAGAACTGAAATGTCTACAGGTCCTTATCGAGCAAGGCAGTGGTGGTACGGGTATGTATAGTGGTAGGATGAGGATCTGGGCCAATATTTTGAAAAATGCCAATTTAAAACTGGAGTTTCCTAATTAAAAAATATTTTTGCAGAAAAAAAAAATAATATTTAATTGTAAGTCTAAACTGGGTCTAAATGCAAGAAAATAAAAGGGGGGAGGTCAAGGAAGTTATTTACCCCCTCCTTAGAGGGCTCACTTTTAAGCTGTTACAGATCTGATGAGTGTTACAGATCTGATGTTAATATGAGTTACAGATCTGATGAGTGTTATAGATCTGTGTTTATGCTTTGTCTTCATCAACGTATCTAAAAATGATATCATTTCCTTGCATTTTTAATATAGAATTATTCTAGTTATATTAATATACATATATTAGCTAAAAAATCAAATTTTATTACAAAAAAGCATTTTTTGAAAAAAAAAAAGAGCGATAATGTTTTTAAATGAAATAAATTATGAGATTGCCAAATTCAAGCTAATAAAATATTTGTTTCGTTTTAAAATAACACACAACTTCAACTTTTTCAACACACAACTCCTCTGCTTGCTTTTTTTAATTATTTGCAGGAAATTTAATTTCTTGATCAAAAATTCAGTTTTAGCATGATTTATTCATAACAAGTGTCTCTAGCTTTTACTTTTGTTTTTATGATCCAGAAGGGCTTGAGTTTGCAAAACATTGCATAGCTAATGTTTTTAGGGTTGCTTTGAAGAAATGTTTTGTATAGATGATTCATTGTGTTTCTTAAGTATCTTTTTTGTCGCTTTATTTTGTTTCTGGTTATTCAGTCTTTTGCTCCAGATGCCAGGCAGCTCTTTAAGTCCTCTTCCAAAAATTCTTGCACTGACTTTAGCAACTCTAGATTACTTTTTCTGGCTTTGTAACAACGTTTGAAGTGGAAACTTTTCATCGTGGAACCCTTTTTAAATTCTTTATACGAGACAATACTTCTCATTTGCTCTAAAAATTCTATATTTTCTAATAATTTTCGAGGAAACTACATGATTAAATGCTCGTATATTTTTCTCATTTTGACAAGCCTTCTTTGCATTTAAAAGACCTGACATTGGAGCAAAACTAAGCCGTATTTTTTTTTTTTTTTTTTTGATTGCAGATGAAACCCGTTTTCTCCCTATAAGTTTCCTTTTTTTTCTAGGATAAGGATCAGTATTTTGAGGAGTTTTCATACAATGTTTCCTCAATCCTTCAATCTTCTTGTTTTTCTGCTTAAATGTAGTTTTCATTGATTCATTTCCTCTTCATTTTTATGTAACACAAATTTTGAGTATGAATAAAAGAAAAATCATGGGTAAATTAAAGAAACATACTCTAAGTTATGAGAAATTGGAGCGCCAAAAAATAAATAAATGAAATAATTAATTTACCTAATTTCTGCAGCATCAATGTTTTTTTGTTTTGCTAACTTCTATTGTCAGGTCATACAAACCGCAAATGAAGCAATTGTATTAACACTCATTGCTTTTCATTTTTAAGAACAAAAATATTCAATACTAGCGGTACCCGCACGGCTTTGCCCGTGGTATAAAATTAAAAGTTCATTTGTAAAATAATTGATATAGCAGAAAAAATGCTCTATTACAGTTTTATTCAACTATAATTCCTTCAAAGTGATATAAAGATTTGATATGTACCCCACACTACTTAATTTTACGTGTAAATTTCTTAGTAGATGCCTCAAGTGCTAAAATAGTGCTTGGAGTGAGCAAGATAACAATTCAAACATTTGTATCCCTAATTTGCTACAAAACAATGCAAAAAAAAATGTTTTACAATAATTAATCTCCTAAATATCGTCGATTTTAACATCATTCAGTGGATTTTTCGCAAAATATCGCCAACAGCTCCAAATTGGACCTAAATCAAAAAAAAAAAAAATTGCCAATTTGGCGTCAAATACTTGGCGATCAAAAGCTTGGCGATATATCGCCAAGTGGTCGCGCCAATTCATATCACTTTTGTTAACCAATTCATATCACCTTGCATTGAAAACACTGATTTACCCGATAAATGGGGTAAAATACCCCCTTGGAACATTCGAATGCAACCCCAAGGGATTTGGACAAAAACAAGACAAAAGAGAAAATAAGAACAATTTTGTTGATAACAGAAACCAACAGAAATCTTACCGAAGTTTAAAAGAAGAAGAAAGTTTTCTTTCCTTGCTTAAAAAACAAAACAATACATTTTCCGAAATGAAACACTTTAAAAAAACAATTGATACGATATTTCGTTAATCTGTGCTTTAGGTACCCTTTTCTCGCTAAATGAACAATAGGAGCGCCAAGCGTGGTAACCCTAGCTATTTTGCGTAGTTGACTTTTTGAAAACGCGCCAAGCAGGGTCCCAAAGCATCTTCACCGGGAAAAAGACAGGGTTGCGAGAGAATTGGAACAAAAAAATACTACGCCTCCTCTAAAAAAAATATTACAAAATAGTTTCCAAACGTTGCCAAAATCAGTGTTGCTGAAATGCGAAATCTATGAAAATGGAAAAAAAAAAAAAAAATCCGCGAAATCTTTTAATTAAGTCATTAGTATATTGGAAACAGGGTTGCCAGAAAAATACTACGCTCCTTATTTGGGCCGAAAAAATACTACCGTGGAATCAAAAATACTACGTCTGGCAACCCTGGAAAAAGAACGAAACAAAAATAAGTATGAACACGTAACCATGGTAACAACTTGAAAAGTTGATTTCCGTTGATAAAATAATTCATTTCATCTCTCTTTTCAAACAAATTTTATTGTCGAGCAAAACCATTTTAGAATCGTTTGGCTTGAACTGAAGGTAAGCCTTGAATTTCGGGATTCTAAAAACAGTTGTTACAGCTCTCCTGATGATCGTAGAAACTTCGGAAAAACTTCATGTTGTGCAGAAAATTTCAAGCTTTCGAATGACATAAGACTTGAAAATGTGTGTGAAATATTTCTTCCCTACTTTATCGAATTTCCGCTAAGAATTCGAATAGAAAAAGAACGAAATGGAATTTTCGAAAAATCGCTTCGAGGTACAAAACTACATGCTACAAACTAATTTTGTACCAAGTGGCATGAAAATCGACCGAGCGGTTTTGGCGCTACGCGCGTAACAGACAGACAGATCCACCTTCAGCTTTATTATTAGTAGAGATAGAGATAGAGAAGAGATATATGGCTAAAACCTATGATTTTTGCTTTTTAATAAAAATTCGCTGTTTTTCAATGTTACCGAATTGACTGTTACCGATCTGACAAACCGACGAAGCTTTTTTTTTTAATTTCCAAGTCGATCGCGCTAAACCAAAATCAAACACGTGTTTTTTTCACTTGTAATAAAGGACTATACTTATGTATAAAATAACTCTTAAAATAATAAAAACTGCGCATGTTAGCGTGTGTTACCGATCTGATGACTTAAATTACACACATTTGATAAAATCACTTTAAAAAATCTTACCTGTAAAATTAGATGCAAAAATGCAAATTTTTAATCACAAAACGATAAAACATCACACCAGGTACTCAGTATCACGCGGTATCGCTGCAGGAAATGATTTGGGGAGCCTAAATATAAAATATAAATCGGAAGTTATTGTTACCACTCTGACGGCGGAACTGAGGGACACGCCTATTTTGCATCGGCTAGAAAATCAGAAATCGATTGAAACAAAAATAAAGTAAAATATTAACAAAGGAGTAAAACTAGAATCACTTTTGAGCAAGTGCGATTTTTTTTTTTGGGAAGTTAGAAAATGCGCATAACCTGTTTGCTAAGCTTTGCAGCTGGGGACACGTTACCGATATGGTTTTTGAAAAATAAAAAAAAAATATTTTCTGAAGATTTTTTTTTCTGATGTTATTAGATAAAATGAAAGCAAAACCTTATTTTCTTTCCGGGAAATATTATTTTTTAAACTAGTTATTGAAATACTAGTAAAACTTCACTTGAGACTCAAATTGGCACTTTTCTAAATATTAGTTCACCTTACAATTTAGTGCAGCGTATAAATGCAATACCTAAACAAAGGGCAAAATGTGACTTACTGCAATGTAAGCGATTACTGCTGACAAACATCCACTGAAGAAAATGCGTAATACATAATAACGAACTTCTGGTAACACCCAAAACATATGAACGAAAGTCTTTGAAGCAGAAAAGTAAATGTGCGTAATTTGCTGAAATCACTCAGAAAATGCATCTGTCGAAAATACGATAAAACCTTCGGAAATGAAAGTGTTTCCCTACCTGCCTCGGAATGAGTTCTATATGGATAAGTTGAAGGTAATGTCATTTTGGGAAACAAGTAAGATCTAACGGAAGGCAATTTCAGACCATCATAAGCTTCAGCAAAGTGGCACCACAAATAAATACTTCTCTCAAATAGGAGGCATAGGATGTCGTCTTCATTTTATTCGTTTTTGGTAAATCAAATGTAGAAGTTTAATATATTTTCTGCAAACATAGTCTGACTGTGTTGGAAGTGCTTTAACTATTCAATCTATGTTGCTATGCTGTTCAAAATGTTGTTCCCAGTCTCCCCATAGCAGCTTTAAGCAAGATATTGCAGGATAAAAATGTTGATGCTTGAATTGAATTATTGGGTAGCCGGTCAAGGGAGGTTGATGCTCCCTTGGCTTTAGGCAGTTCGTGCAAATATGCGTATGTGTAGGCATAGAGGTTGATATTTTTTGTCCAATATGCCATTTCCAAGTGCCTAGCTAGCACTTGGAAATTAATCACTGATAACGGCGAAAAAAAATCTTGACTTCATCTGCACTTATACATCAATCTTTTTGTATGCAATCAAGTATTTTTATTTTTTAACTCGATTAGCGTTACAAAATATTTTCAAAGCCAGTATCTTAAATCAATTGCGACAAAGAGTTATTTTTTGGAAAATGAGGAAGAGTTTTTAAAGTGCAGACGATTCTTTTGCACACGTAGTCGTTTCCTTCTTTTAAAATAAGAACAAACTGAAATGGAGATGATTTGAGAAATAAATATCAAATTGCTACAAACTGATTCCATAAATCTTTTCCAGAAGCAAACAGAAAACAAGACTTGTAGTGAACGCTACAAAATTTCTGTATTTTCTTTTTTGTCAGGTCGTAAAAATGGATATTTTATAGTGCAATCATAAAAACGAATTGGGAGAGAACAAACAGGAAGAATTGGTTCCAATATATACTAAAATAAAAGAACATTTTCGATAGACTTTTCATTTCGAAGAAAGTTTTCTTTTTTATGTTAACAGAACTTAATTTTTTACTGTGAGTTATATATCGGATTATTGTTTGGGGGTGCGAAACGAGTTTTCTCTTAAAGAACGGGGTATTAAAACTAAAGTTCATTAGAAATTTAAGATTATCATTCGCAGGAAAATTTAATACTTTTAATAAAAGTAAATGAAAGGTCTTTCAAACCTTCCTCTTTAGGATGGGTGTTTTTTATAATCCTAAGCTAAATAAAAGAAAAAAACGGTAAACTTGAAGCAATAAGAAGACGAAATACTTAAAAGATCCATCTTTTCATTTAAAGTTTTTCAAAGCCTGGGCAAATAAAATATTCCATTTTGAACTTAAATTCAAAATACTTTCTCTCAAGAGAACGTTTTCAAGTAAGAATTCTACGGAACTCATTTAACGGAATGAATAATAGGACATTAAGATTTCGGTAGCTTCAACTTTCGTGTTCGTGTTTGGAAGCTTCAATTCTAAGAATATCTTTTTTTAATCAGACGCGATGACGACCGTGACATTGGTTTAAAGCAACAACTAACTTTAAACTGCTCGTGGGAAAAAAAAAGAAAAATAATGTGAATTCAAATCAACAAGCATTGAAAAAGTTCGTAGTGAAGATTTTTTCTTTTCGCACCTTCGTGTTATAAAAAAGGAAAATGATTTTTTTCAAAGGAAACGTAACGAATATTTAGCGTAGAATTTGTGAAGATACTTCTCATAGAGTCGTATATCTTTTTCTTAGTAATTTGAACTCTAACTGTTAACATTTTTCTGGAAAAGAGTGTCATTGAAAATATTTTTAATTGATTTTATTGACTGCTGTTAAACTGCATGTGCAGGTACACTGAAAAATTTATGAAGATTTTCAAAGAATTTAGTTTTAAGCAGATTAAAGTAAAAAGAATATATTATTACAAATACATTAGTAGAAAACTTGGATCAAAAGTCTCCCCCTCCCCTATTTTTATTCAAGGAAGACCATGTAAAACATCTGTGACTATTTTCTGACTATTTAATTTGGACAAACAATATTCGGTTGTATCTCAGAGACTTCATTTACATAATAATAGTAAACATGTCCACCCCCACCCCCTTTTTTTTACAAATGCACAATTATTAGTTTTCTGTGTATTAACATTTGGCTGTACTGAATTCAGCCTTAACATTACTGATCATGCTTTCAACGAAAGACCATGTAGTTTTTATGTAGTTTTTAAATGCGATGTCTATTTCAACGTCGCTCTTTCTAATCACTTTAAAAAAATCTTTTTTTTATCGGCTAAGCCATTTATGATCGATTAATAAAGTTATCTTACCTAGTTGTCACTCTATCTACCAATGCTACCCCTTTTACGAAAAAATAAATAAATAAAAATATATATATAACTAGTTGACCCGGCAAACGTTGTTTTGCCATATAAATAATTTCCTAGTAATTTCTAGTGTTGACAAAAAATAGCTTACTTATTGTAAGTATGTATGTATGTATGGTAGAATGTGTATATTGTATGTAAGAATGTGGTATATGCGTGAAATAAGCATGGAGCGCTGTGAACGATGCGGGAATATAAAAATAACAAAAGGCAACAAAACTAGCTATTTTAAGGTTTATTACTGTAAAATTAGCAACTCCGCAGTTTATTACCGTAAAATTAGCTGTATTATATTGTATAAACAACAGTATCACGGGACGCGGGAGCGTCCCGCCCCGCCAAGAAAACCAAATACAAGCCGCCAAGAAATTTCCGTCGCCAATAAAAATGTAAAAGAGCGACTAGGACTGTTTACGCGAGTAACCAAACCGGGGTTTTCACCCCTCTGTATCTCAGCCCCATAAAGATCCTTAGAGTTCATTTTTGGTATACTCAATCTCCAGCGGCCCCTGACGGCACATACTAAAGCAAAACATCCAGGACCCTCAGGGGGAGGGGTGATATATGTTATAAAATCGCTATTTTTCGCACTTTTTAAAAATTGTTTGACAGGGGTCCAGACTAAACGGTAACTCGGATTGAGCTCTGCTTTTGCACCCACATTTATTTTGTCCCAAAGCTCGGCATAGGGGGTTTTTCGACCCCCCCACCCCCTCCCCCTCGCTTTTATTTTCCGTATCTTTTCTCCCCGGGGGTCTTTAGTGTTGATTTTTGGTATGAATATTCTCGATGAGACATTGAGGACATTTTCCCAAAATTTACCCCCCGGGGTCATCGCACCCCGGAGTTATTAATGCTTAAAATTGGTCCGATTTCTATCTACCAGCTCTGTTCAACATCTGAGCGTTTATGTTTTCATTGTTGGGCCACGAGGAAAGAAAACTCAATGATTTATAATTTTATCTGTTGCCAGTTTCTATTTGTTAACAAATAAAATATTTGTAATTGATTTTATTGCATAGGGCTTTTAACCTTCCGGAAAGCGCGCGACATACCGATACACGAGAGCGCGCGCTGGGTCAGAGTGACCCATATTACATTTTAAGAGCATTTTAACAATATTTAATGAATAATTCAGTAGTAAATCATGATTTTGACAAATATTAATCAAGGATCTCAAAAGTATATCCAAGTTCAAGGGTCGACTTTGAATGCAGCTACAGTGGACCTGATCCATTTCTTTCAAATAGAAGTAGAGCAGCGAGTGTTTATCCTTGCGCCTGGGTCGAAAAGACCCAGCGCGAACGCTCGAATGTTAAATGGGATCTTCAATTTAGTTCATTTTAATATGAGATCGGCAGTAAGGGTTGGGGTTTTTATTTTAACTTTTAATTTAATCGTAGTATTGTTAGCAACTAGCTTTGTTTTGCGTCGGTTCGGGTGGTACATTGTGATTGATTTCAAATTTATCCCAGACTGAAGAAGATCCTTGAACTTTTGCACCAAATGCATGCCGCCAAGAAAACCACAGATGTCGGACCGCCAAGAAAAATGTTGAAGGGAAAAAAAACACATGCAAAGTAAATTTTGAAGAGAAAAAAAAACAGGCAAAGAAATAATATTAATGCAAAAACATGTGATATCTCCCCAAAAACAACAGTGTTGTAAAAAAATCCCCCGCCAAGAAAACCTTAAATACTCAGCCTTAAAAAGTTATGATATCGAGTTTTCCCGCCAAGTTTGTGCCAAACTACAACTAACCTGTATGTATAGTTCTTTTAAATTGTTTTCAGTCCTGCCAGGCGGGAAGTTTTTACTCATTAAGCAACCACCTCACAAGACAAAGCTTCCCGCCTGGCAAAACTGAAAACAATTTAAAAGAACTATACATACAGGTTAGTTGTAGTTTGGCACAAACTTGGCGGGAAAACTCGATATCATAACTTTTTAAGGCTGAGTATTTAAGGTTTTCTTGGCGGGGGATTTTTTTACAACACTGTTGTTTTTGGGGAGATTAAACAATTACGACAGTAACACTATTAAACAATATCAATCTCTTAATGCTATAGCGTGAACAATATTTTTTGTTAGTCCATCTTTAGCTAACACAAACAAACTGGATGGTTTACCCACTCGAGAGCATGCCACGTATAATTGTCCGTGTGAAAAACATGGTGTTCTCAAATCTAAGCCACAGACATCGTTTGACCTTGGGATTTGTTGATAGTCATTGCAAATGCCAATCTAATCGGAAACTGAATACGTTTGAATTGAATTGGCACATCTGTAGGTATAATAGGAATCCGTTGGTATGAGTATATTTTCACCTCTGAACTTGCCAGTTAAAACCCTGGCTTCGATCACGTTTTTCATTAATTTTTGAATGACTAATCGCGTACCGTTGCACAGTTCAAATTACGAAGCAAGATAAATGGAGATCCCACCTTTATTTTTTAAAAATTTGTGTCACTTTAATGGTCGTTCATACCCCCCCCCCCCCTCTAGCAGTGAAAAAAAAACTTTATACAGCAGATTTTGCCTAATAACTCAACACTCATGGTGTTTGATACATTTTATTTGTTTGTAATGATGTTTTTTGGTCACAACCAATATGAAAATCACAAAAATAGTTACTTTAATTTTTAACATATATTTATCTTCTTCAGAATTTTTGGCTTTTAATTTTACCTTGAATTTGACGTAAATGCAAGATATAAAATACAGAATTTTATAAAGGTACAAAAATTAACATAATATAATTGATAGTGTATATAATTTTTTAAAAAATAATATAAGTGTCGCAAATCAAAAACCATTTATTGCCACAATCGATTCAAAGCCCCCAAAAATGGCGCAAACGTCCATAAGAAAATTCTACAGCATCGAAGGACCCCATTGCCAATTTTGACAAAGATCCGACCGAAACTGTCATTTTGTACTATAAAAAAATATGGGGTAGATCCCCATGAGGGGATATACCTGCATAAGGACATTACAATCATTAAAATCATTCAAAAAAAAAAAAACATGCAGCTGTTCGAAAAAACCCTTGCGGACCTGGATTCGATCTCATTCCATCAGGAACTTCAACCTGACGCGCCTAACCACTTGACCATCGGGTCGCTCCTTGAAGTAAGGATTTACGATAACACATATTGTTTTAGTTCAGTAGATCAGATGTTATGTGCGAACAAAAAAAAATTAGGAGTGGACTACCCCTAACATTTAGGGGGATGAAAAATAGATGTTGGCCGATTCTCATAGATACTGGATAAGCACAAAAAATTTCATCAAAATCGGTCAAGCCGTTTCGGAGGAGTATGGCAACGAAAACTGTGACACGAGAATTTTATATATTAGATATTTCTGAATTACCTATTCTAGAGTCAGCGTAAGCTGAGTTAGCCAAAGTTAAAGTTCCACCAAATGTATAGCAATATTAAAATGAAAATGGGAGCTTTTGTTCTTCATTTCTTTAGAACTGATTTTTTGAATAAAACATGATTGTTTCAAAGGAGCTCATTAAGGATAGTATATTTAAATATTTCCTTTCGAATAAATATTCTTCTATGTAGTAATTATTATTACAGTATCTCTACTCAGTAACAAAAAGAACTTGTACTGAAAAAAAAAAAAAAAAGATTCCGAGATTACCCAATATCCAGAAAACCTCATAGCAGCTACATGCTTTAATATTGGTTACAAAAAAACCTTTGGAGCCTTTTAATTGATCACCGGAGCAAGGTTTTTTTATCTATATATAATGAAATAGTTTCTTCGTTTTGTAATTATTCTTCAATGTAAATAAAATTTCATATAAATTACCTATTAAAGATGTAAAAGAATTCATGCACCTCTTAACATTCTATGTCAGTCCAAAGAACTCTTTTTCCCGCAGAAGATGAAGTGTGTTTCAATGTTCTCAATTACCAAGAACTGGAAGTATAAAGGTTTTTAATTAGGGAAGATCCTAGGCTAAACTCAATTAAAACCCTCAGCTAAACGACAAATCTTTGCTGGAAAAAAAAATTGAAAACTTCTCATTAAATAAACTCTCATCATGCGAGAACTCTCTCTGTCCGTTTCGTTATGCCCTCAGCAATTATATTATCAAAATTAGATACAAAATTAGTTCACACTTTGCAGGATATACATTTTGAAGCGTTTTTTTAATTACTTTTAAATTACTAATTACTATTAAACTAATTATCACTTTTTAATTTTAATTATGCATATTTTAATTTCGTTAATTTTTTCTTTGTGTGGGGTGTTGTATTTTCATTTTCTTCTAATTATAATGCGTTCTTTATTAAAATTTAATTTTCTGTAGGAAGGAGGAGCGGGATTTTCATTTTGTTTCCTGGTAAAACGTACATTAATCTAATTCTTCTTAACAGACGATTTATTTCATGTACCCAATGATATTGGGAAGCAATCGGCGGGAGCTGGTGGGCTTTAGAGATCAGATAGCAGAGCCCAAGTTATCAAAAAAAAATATTTCTTCCAAAACATTCTATCTTTTAAAACATTTAAACTCCTAATTATTACATGTTAACTTTTAGTAGTTTTCGAAAAAAATACTATTTAAAGTTATAAAACTATAGAAAGAAATCTTCACGTCTAAAGGTGGAAATCAATTTGAGGTAGAAGGAAGTACCTAAATAAAATTTTCGTTTCTTACAGAGTTAGGAACAATATTTTTTGCTGACAAATTGCTTTCTCTCAGCAACTTGAAATTAGATTTCATAAGAACCTTAAAAATTGAGTTTTATTTCTTTTATTTTCAAAGCTTTTAGTGCAGAAGAGGTAATATTATTTCGTCTTCATGCTTTTTGCTACTCTGAGAATAATAAAAATACTTCAAAATTAAATTTTTAGGCACTGGTTTATATAAGACACGTAAATATATATTATTCAAGAAGATTTTGTTGGCGGAACCTTTAGGTACGTACGAAGTATTAAATTTCTAAAAAAATTTCTTAATTTAAAAAAAATAATGATGATGATTTGTACCAGCATTATTTTATTTGCTGTTGGCGTTACAGTACAATCACACCTGCAACACGTACAAATCATTATTTTCAAGTTCAACATTTTTTAGGAAGGTAATGCGTCATATCTGTACCTCAGAGGCAGACTAAAGTAGTTCACATTATCGTTACTTTTCAGGAGACAGCAAAAAGTTTGTCTAATACATACAAAGGTTGAGGCTCGCGCTCTTTCAACACAGCTAAATAGTTATATTTATAGGAGAGCATTATCATGGGCTGATGCGGAATTAGATGCAACATACAATGCAGTAATATCCTGAAAATCACCGTTTCTAATCTTAGGATAGACTTTTAGCTTACTCTAGACTACATTATGATGCATAATGGCTGCTGCGGAATTTGATGCAACATACAATGCAGTAATCTCCTGAAAATCACCGTTTCTAAACTTAGGATAGACTTTTAGCTTACTCTAGACTACATTATGATGCATAATGGCTGCTTATATTCCAGTATATTACAGTTCAAATCCAAAGTTTAAAACTCCGGGGTTAAAGTGCAAATATATGCGCAAACGTGTGTTCTCACTTGGTTACTTTAGAAGCATCTTCGCATTCCTTATAAAAAGTACCTGGCGACCGGACCCAGCTAGGTTAAAATAATCTTTAAATAAGCTTAAAAAAAACTAAAAAATACGCTTTTAGATGCACTTATGATGCATCAACATGTAATATAGTAACATAGTTTATATAATATATTTTAGCCTTTAGTATTAACTAGCCGGGTACCCGGCCCTGCCCGGGTTTCTGTGGGTGTAGGGTGATTTAGTGAAACTCATTCATAAATTACTTAACACTAAAGTGCATATCTATAAACACAATGGCTACTTCTGTAAACAATGGCTATGTTATGAATAAACTATAAAAAAAATAATGCAAGCTAAAAAAAATAGCAAGCTACAAATAATGTTTGAGTAAATAGGAAATGTTATAAGCTTGGTATATTAAAATAAATATATATTTACAGTATCAATCGCACTGAAATTAACCATTTCCAAATATTGCTCGTTAAATAAGTCCCATTATTAGTTTCTATCCTCGTGATAACATTGGTGAGGTGAAAACATCTTATGTACCTAATTTAGAAATTTTTTTGACTATAAACACTTTCTATTCTCTAACTATTGCCAAAATCATTTTGTTTTTATTTCACCCGTTAGCGATTGTTGGCTCAGATAAATATAAAAATCCTTAGAAGGCAATAATTTCCATACTTACTCCAGAGAAGCCTTGGTTCAAAATTTTCAATATGATTACAATCAATATTGTTGTTGCATGGCACCAAATTTTTGCAACAATGGGTTGAAAATTTAATCATTTAATGGGGAAATGACATAAAATTAACTGTTTTCCATAATAACTTTTTTAAACTAAGCTTTTTAGAAATAAATTATAGCTTATCCTGCTCCCTGTTACTGTAGCTATCTACGGTGAAAAAATGGTTAAAATCGGTCCAGTAGTTTTGAAGTTTAGCCCGGACATACGCATACAAAAGTAATCTTTTATGTATATAGATAATAGTACTAAATATATTACTTTTATCTTAGTAAAGAACGTGAGTTTTATCTTTTAGTCAGAGTTACATACACACCAGTGAAACTAATAAAAAAGTATTAATAAAAAAGAGGTTTGTAAAATCATGTTTTTTTCTAAAGTTCGAAGTACTTATTTAAATAAACTTGAAAAGCATTTTTAAGCCCTTAGTTGCAATTACGCATTTAAAACAGATGTAATTTATTTTAAAAAACACAACCATATTTGGAAGAGACATCATCATCACAACCTTATTTAAACGATGCGTACCGTGGGGGTGCTAGGCCAAAGGTTTGCTTGACCCTTGGTCTGGTTCAAAAAGAACAGAGCTCTCATCAGGGCCCCATACCGGTCAAACCACGAGTTGTGGTATGAAAGTGTGAAGTGAAGTGAAAGTCAAAACCAACTGAAAACAAATGCGTACTGAAGAATAGGGACTCTGCATCCATTCTCATCAACCCCTCCCGCGCTTTCGGCGTCAAATGAAATGAAAATCACACCACAATATCTTGATTTTAATCGGTCTCTTTAACATTTCAAAAAAATAACAGTTCTTACGTGTTGCCAAAATTCATTTGCCAAATACCGTAAAACTTTAAAGCTACGCTGATGTGATTAAATCTGAAATCCATTGTTATAATAAAACGTGGTTGCTATTATGGATGCACCGATTAATCGGTAGTACCGATTAATCGGCCACCTTGCAGATTATTTATAATCGGCAAAAGTGAGCCGATTAATCGGCGGGTACAAATATTTTTTATTTTACAAGAAATTATGATAAATACATTTGTTTTAGTAAACAAATGTAAGTTTCTGCAAACACATAGAAACAATGTTGCAACTGTTTTCATGTATCGGTATTTTTCTCCTTTAACACAGCGCTTTTAGATGACTATAATTTTCATAAAGAATGAAAGTCTTGGATTAAATGGCAATCAATTATTTAAACAAATTTACATCACATAAAATTTCATTGAATTTGCTACATAAATTAGCCTGCTCACCGCAGCCTCCTCCCTATTTATTTAGATTTTCATGTCTGGTTAACATAATGCAACTTTATGAGCAACAACATGTAAATTGACTCAAAGAAATTTGATGCAAGTTTAAAATTATTTTGGGAAAATTAGAAAAATTAATCGTCTGTCAGAAATAAATTAGTAACTATTGCTAAAATCGAAATTATGAAAGGGAAAAAAGTGATGGAGATGTTAGTATGATTAAAAATAATATTAATGATCGCTAATCGGCTGCGCCGATTAATCGGTAATCGGCTAATTTGCTTATCGATGCATCTCTAGTTGCTATGAAACAGTAACAATGATAGTAATCATAAAGAAAATAGCGAAAGAAAGCTTCTCAAACTTTTAAAATGAAGGCACAAAAAACGGGATTTTTTGTGAAAACTCGCGTTTTTACAGAAAAAACGCCGATGTAAATGAACTCAAAAACAAAAACTATATCGAAATACAAAATTTTGTCAAAATTGTTCGAGCCGTTTTCGAGATCTGAAACATATAGATATACAAGAATTGCTCGTTTAAAGATATTAGATAATAATCCACATTTATATTAGTAAAATACGCTTGGCAAAATAATTACAATAAGAAATATTTCGATAAAACTTGCTGAAACATTCAAATTGTATGCTTACAACCTAACCATGGATGAGATGGAAAGGTTAACATTCGGTTTGCAGTCGGAAATAGACGCATCTGTTAGATTTTATTGATGCCAGCTTTTACAGATGTGTATTAGCCTCAAAATTAACCTGAACTACATTGATTTGGACGAAATACCCTCAACAAATGTTTACTTTTGGCTAGAAGGTGTTAACCTTTTAATAAAGCGAAACAGTCAAATCAAATTTTTATGTTCCTCTCTTCATTTATATAGACCGGTCTTAATTGGACGATTGCCAACTCCATAGCAACCGTTGTCGGACCGTATTAAAACACAGGTTTAAATGTTTACGTAAATACTTTTTTTTCACTTTGGTCATCGATTTTTTTTTTTTTAACAGTTGCAGGCCTTTAAGCTATTTTCCACAGCAGTTTATTATTTCATGGCTTACGATAATTGGCTTCATAAGTACGTTTCAGTATAACCTTTTATTAATTCACATTCTGATAAAATTATTTTTCTGTAATTACTAGGCTGTTTCCCTGACCGACATTCACACAAAAGCCAAAAATGATACATTAAAAGCCGTAAAGAATAAAAGGGTGTGGTTGGGTGATCTATCATTTTATTAGCTTTTGGAAAACATTGTTGTCTAGACGGTTCATATTTCATATATGTCAGGGTTAAAAGTAATCGATTTACTCATTGCGTAATTTAATTTATACTTGGGTATCATTTAGTCAAGTACCTGGGCGTGGTTAGAAATTACGTTTTGACAAGTTAGGTAAAATCCTTTAGAACATTTTCTGTTTGGAACCAAGCACCTGAAGTCGCAATTTGAAATCACTTTGACTGAAGATATAAAAATAATTCAATTTACTAAAATAATTACAAAGGCATTATAGAAAGAATTTCTTTACAATAATTAATGCTGAAAAATGTTACTTCTGTTCAGTTTTCACACAAGACAGCTTTGAGATAAAAATTATACAATTGAACACTTTGGTGTAAAAGGAGGACAGCTCCATGTTTTGAAAACCTTCTGGAATAACAAAAAAAGCTTTTAAATTCGTTTGTGATTATTTTGTAGGGATAATCTGGGGGAAGTGCCGCAGATGGTATTGGTGTAGCACCTTTCATTTCGTGGAATTATGGATAGAAAGCAGTGAGATTAGCAGTATAAGCGCCGAATGAGATTTGGTTAACTAGTCAAGGATGCCCAGCCCATCCCCCTCAAGCTCAATGGCAGCAATTCCCCCCCTCCCCCAAATTTTTCACAACTCTCTTGCGGTTTTTAATTTATTTTTACATTTCTTTTTTATTATTTTTTATATCTAATATTTATTTATTTAAATTGTAACTGTTATTTTTTATATATTATTAATTTTTATTATTATTTATTTTATTAATTAATAAAGTTCAAATTATGCTCAGAATAGAATCGCTTTTTTTCCCTTCCAGACATTCCAAGCATACACAAAAAAAAAAAAGTAAAGAAATTAAAAAAAAAAATTAATTACAAAAACAAATTAATGAATAATTTTTGTTAAAAAAATCCGTAAATAAGTTAAATTAAAAGAACAAATTAAAAAATAAATAAATAAATTAGTTTACCCCCCCCCCCCACACACACACAAAATATTTTTTGATAGCGCAACTTGCGCCATGATCCCTCCTTGCGGGCACTCCCGTAACTAGTTAATAGCTTCAGTTCCAATTTAATAATTAGCTTTAGCTACACAGTCTTTTTTTTTTTTTTTTTTGAATAAAGTATATGATTTCTTTATCGAAACTTTTAAACACCTTATGGTAAAATAGTTTTTGTACTCTAAATACCGTTCTGTGTAACCGTGCGTGATTTCGAAGTCAAAACTGTTAGGTTTTCATAGCGTAGGAGAATGTTGGGCAAGGGAAAAAGTTAAGATGACTCACCTGTTTCAAAATGAACCAATTGGAAATCTGTTCTAAAATCAGTGTACATAAAGTAGGAATAACGTACTTTGTAATACAACTTGAGTTTAAACATTATTTTTCACTTTTGTCAGTTATTTCGCACCTTCAGAAAAAAGGTGGAAATTTTTCGCCTCAAAAAAAATATGAGGCGAAGTGAAAAATCTAATATTTTTGTAGTGAAAGATTTTCTATTTGATGAGTTACAATAATTTTCATCAAATGGATGCGTAAATAAACGAATAAAGGAATTATTAATAAAAATATAAACAAATGAATCAATTAACATATGAGAAAAGAAAATGAGTGAACAAAATAGAGAATAATAACAAAATAAGTAAATGCATGCATAAATAAGTGAATTAATAAGTAAAAGAATGTGGAATAAATTAAGAAATGAAGAAATACGTACATGATTTAGTAAATAAATGGATAAGGATACGAAATAAGCTATTTCACTTTGACCCATCCACTTTGCCCCGCGTACACTTGACAAATTACATTGAACATTTAAAATAAAAACATGCCTAAGATAAACTAAATAAGGACTGCACTGGACATCAGTAGATCGTAATTAATAATTAAAATAATTAAAAAATTTATCATTTCATAATAACAAGAAATATTTTTCAAAAATCACGAATATTACAACAAAGGTATCAAGCTTCGAAAATAACTTGCATAATGTTTTTCATTTCTCTTTGGAGCTCCTACTTTTTAACAGAATCAACTATATGTCTTGGTATTTAGTTAAAATCTTGCTCGATAGGTGGCGCTGCAAACTCTGAAAATATTTTTACATTTCACTTTGCCCCCCATTCCCCTACTGTATGCATGAATGCTCAAATTCCTTCACAAGGATAGGCCATTGTGGTGTACTTCTGAAGCGTACAATTTGGAATGTATGCCACACCGCTTTCCTGTACAGATGCCGCAGTTGTTTTTTACGGGATACCGCTATTACTAAACTACCCTATTACTATCTAACCCTGTGTTATATTACTGTATTACTCACTTATATGTGCCTGGAATTTCATTTAGCAGACAATCCAAATAAAGCCACTGTTATGGTTCCTCCCCCCCCCCTTTTTTTAATCATTTCTCCTTTTTATTCGTTCTTTATTTAATGAATTATTATTTTTTTTTTTCATGACATAATTTTCTGAAGCTAGCAGATGAAGACTTTATTTTTTTAGTTTTGATGAAAGCTTTTTCTTATGATCGCCGTGGTCCTGTCTCTAAGTTTGATGTTTAGATTGACTGCAAGCGATCAGGTTTTCGAGAGGAATTTTAAGAGATTGCTGTTCTTATTCTAATGGAGATGTTTGGAAAACATTTTACTTCTTTTAATTAGACTTTTGGGAAATGATAAGCTTAATCAAATAAGGTTTTTCGGGAAATATTATGCTTATAAGAAACGAGATTTTTTTAGGCCGCTGTTGGCATTATACAGGGTTTTCTTAGAGGATTTGTTAAAGTGATTTTAGTTGTTTTCAACTTAGGTTGTTCCTTAAAAAGTATTTTCGAGACTATTTTCCATATCTTGATGGAGATTTTAAAGTAATTTTCTACGCTATTTGAAAAATGTTTAGGGAGCAATGTCCTTATTCTAATTGAAATTTTGATGATTTTTGTTTACTTTCATATAGAGACGTATAAAGTAACGTCCTTATTCTAATGAGAAATTTTAGGGACTTTTTTAGAAACCGATGATTGTATTTTAGTGCGGAATTTTAGGAAAAAATTTCTTTCTTCTAATGTATAGTTTCGTATACTATGGTCCTTATTCAAATCGGAATCTTTAGGAACTGTTGTCCTCCCTAAAAAAGCTTTTTCGGGGCAGATGATGCCATTGTAATGGGAATTTCCGAGATTGCTGTACTTTTTTTTGGAGAAGCAATCTTTACTCTAATGATAATTTTCACTATTTCTTCTTATTTTAACAGCAAAGACATGCATCAAGCGAGATGCTACAAGATAGATAGGCGGGTAATATCCTGCCAGGTACACACCAATAAAGTTTAAAATTTTGAGGAAAATATTTACTTTATTTAAAAACTATTGACCCAATTTAAAGGATTAAATATTGTACTCTTATGTTCATTTTGACTACATTAATTTTTACTTAATTCAACCTAATTTAACAATCCCGTCGATTGGTTCACAGCAGTTTTCGAAACCATATTTAATAGGATAACTACGGCCACCGATTGAAAACACTGTAAACTTTTAAAAAATATAACTGCAGGAAAATCAACAGAATGTCGTTGAAAAGTGTTACACGAGCTGCGTTTGGGCCAATTCAGAAAAAACAAACTCTCCACCGAAACTCGCATGGTGTACGGAAGAACAATTTAGTAGTTAATGTACGTTGTTTTTAATTTAAAATTTCTTTCTTTCTTTTATTTTAATTTTCCAACCATAAATACATCACGTTGAATGAAATTTTTTTTTTTAATTTTAGTTGTTATCCCATGTTCAACATTCGTAATTGTTTTTCTAACTATGCAAGAATATTTGTATCAATCATCCTTAAAAAATATCAAGCAATGTAAGATTTAAAAGTCACCTATTCCAAGAGCAAAATCTAATGTAATGTTTGGGAGAATAAAACATTTATTTTCATTTGAACAAGCATTAGTTTATCTCAATTTATAGCGATTTCTAGTTAATTCTTTTTCCTCTGTGGTCATTTTCCAAGAACTATTTTTCCAGTTGGTTTTTCTTAGAAACTTTCAAAATTGCTTTGTTAAACATTATGGTGGCACAGAGGCTTTTTACTGCTTCCGTTTTAAGAATAAATATTTCTAACATTCAATCCATTTTTATTAGAATCAAACAGTACATATATTTTTTCCTTTTCGATTGCTTAAGAAGGCATCTTTTTTTTTTCTTTTTATGAGTGAATATTCAGATTACGTATGATTCGTTCTCTTTTTCATGTAACTAAAATTTGCTTTCTTTTTATGGCACTTTTCAATTGTTTGTTTACTTATGTCGCAATTTGGCACGAGCCTCTAAAAACTAATTTCGGTGTAGAATTAATCAATTCAAATGTTCTACCAGGAGTTCTCTTTGACAGGAATGTCAAAATAGTAATAATAATACTAATAATAATAAGTCATATGTAATAATAATAAGTCATTTGTTTCATAATACCTGTATGGTCGCTGTTTAAAAAATAGTTTTTTTTAAATTCCCACTTTGGATGAGATTAGTAAAATGAAGAGGGGCAGTAAATCTCGAAAAACATAATGTAAAATAATACAAATGTACCCGCAATAAAAATAAACTTTACAACCATTGTAAGATGTGATCCCGCATTCCCAGTAACATTCAAAGGGACGTAACACTTTGAAAAACACTTTACGTTTTGAGGAGGATAGAAAATTATTAGATTTCAGAAATATAAGCAATGAATCTTTAGTTACGTTTGACTGAAAAAAATGTATTGGATAATATATTTTATATACTTTTTAAGTTTTATTTTTTAAGAGATATCAGTCAATGTTTTTATTTCCTTCTATATCTAATATATGTTTTTTAATATGTTGAATTATTGAATGTTTTCAAATTAACTTATTTAATTAATATTAAGCATGTTTTTGTTTTTAAATATTTAATACACTTTGTCAAGTGCGAGCTGGAAAAATGATACCATTTTGATTATTAATTCATTCGTGTATTTAATAACTTACGTTATTGTTTTTTAATTAATTTCTTCATTTGTTAATTCTTTTATTTGTGCGTTTAGTCACTGATTTTCTTTATCATATACTGCTTTGTTCACTCGTTTATTTTTGCTCATAAATTATTTATTGACTTATTATTTTTTATTCTTTTACTGTGCGCCATTATTTATTCATTTATTATATTTATTCACTTATTTGATAAAAATATTTTAATAATCAAGAAAAAAAAATATTTTAGTGGTAAAACATTTTATTCTTCATTTTTCTCCCTGCATGGAAAAAGTGAAACTGATCTACCTTTTTCCTGAAGATACATGTTTTTGGCCAAAAATTGTAAAAAAATAATATTTCTGTTCAAATTCTACAACAAAATACGTAATTAAGTTCTTATATTTTCTAATATTCAAAACAAATATCCAATACTTTTCATTTTGAAAAAGATAAGATGGCTTAACTATTTCTCTTTGCCCCACATACCCCTATTTTCTGAAATAAATGCATGCATCTGCCTACACGGAAAAACAATGTTAATAGTTTTTATCGTGAGCTTTTAAAAATGGAGCATTTGTTTCTGAAAACGTCACTAAATTCAAGCTACTTGTGAACATTTTACACTGAAGTACAATTTAGTGGAATTAGCTTAATTTGACGTTTCTATTGCATTCTTGCATTGAAACATAAAACATTGGAACACGCGCAGTTATTATTTAAGGAAAACAAATTATTGAGGGGAAAAAAGCACATGCACAGAAAAATCCTTTTAACTGTGACCGTACATATTATTAACTGTAACAAAACCGCTAATTTTTCCTTAGTATTGTGTTCTGAAAATTCAAAATTTTCAGTTCAAGAAAAAAGACTCACAATGCGTAGCAAGGAAGAAAACTCTTCAAATTGTGATAACATTTAAACGGTAAGAATAGAACTCTCTAAGAAAGTATTTAAGTACTACACTGCTAGTTTATTAGATTATTTTGAGAATGGGGTTGTGCAAAACAAATATGAAAACCATTCTTGAATTCCATGTTTGACATTTTAGTTCTTTCATTTGATTTTAACATTTCCTCCTGGAAACTAAGGAAAATTTCTTTTGAGATAAAAGCATTGTCAACTTTTATTTAATTTTCTCTTAAAAGCTCGTGTTTCCAAATGAAACATATTTAACATTTGCTTTCCTTGTAGAAAGAAATAGTGTTAAAGATGTAGGGATTCCCATTTAAGTATTTTACTATATAAAAAATAAACTTTCTGAAAAAATTTAGTTTTTTATTTTGTCTTGTTTCTTTAGTTTAGAATATCGGAGATTCTAAACCTATTGTTCCATAAAGTCATTTTTAAACTATTTTCTTAAAAACGTGCATTTAGCAGATATTACATTAAGGAAAGATTTCCACGGAAACTATGAATTACAAAAAATCGTATTCCTCTGAAAAACATTCTGTATACAATCAAGTTCATAACAGCATCATAGAGCTTTTGGAGAACAAAAGTATTTAGAAGTTTTTAGAAAGTACTCCACATGGTTTTTACCAGTTTGCCCGCTAAGCAATTATGCCAAGAACAACACAAACAGCAATTTTGATCATAAGCTTAAGTGTGACTATTTCAGTAAAAAAAATTATTTATACAAAAAGATCCTATTTTTGCTACTTCGTTCACGTAAAGCAGAAAAAGTCGAAAAATACATTGATTAATAAGTTTGCATGCTGAAAATGACGTAACGTAATGCCTTTAACGCTTCACGCAAAAGTTGAAAGCATTGTCAAGATCAAGTGACATATCCATTCCTTTTGTGGGATTGAAGCTGGAAATTAAGCTTGTAAGCTAACTTTCTCAAGTTCTTTAAAAAAATGGCGTGACTATGTTATGTTTATGGCATTATGAAAATTACTTTCACTTACAAGGGGATCTAATTCTTTGACGAATCATATTTTTCAAGATAAAAAATGAAATTTTGTTTCACTTACAAGAATAATGAGTTTTCAAGAAGTAAATTTTTCAGTTAATTCTGTGATGTCCTGAAATGGTGAATTGGAAATATAATTTCTTCTGAAGGTTCTGATTCATTATTTACTATACTTTATTTTGTATTCCTGATTAAAACTTCTGTTTGATAAGGCAATAGTGTAAATGCAATGTCTGCGCATCTAACCGCTTTTGCCCTCGTCTTTGAGTACCGCTGCACTAGCGCAAAACATTAAAGTTTTTTCTTTAATTGGTGATGGCAACTATCACTTTAGATAAAAAAAAAACTTTATCTTTTTTTTTTTTTTTTTTTTGATATTTAAAAAGAAACGCTGCAATCAAAAACGAAATTTAAAAAATAATACTAAGTACCCTACGGGGCTACACAATTTTAAGAAATTATTTTATAGATGATTACAGAATGAAGTTTAATGTAAAAATATGCTAGGATTTTAATGCAGATATTATTTTCAAATTGCGTCAAAGAAAATGGCTTTAAAAAAATGCAATTAAAAAACTTTGATTAGATTTCCGCTTCTCATTTTTTAAATTGATTGTATATCTTAAAAAAGATACTTTCAGAGAATAACGCAGAAGTCAATTACTTTCATCTGATATTTAAGTAACATGAGAAAATAATAACTTTTAAAAAATGCAAATTTCCACAAAATAAAGATAAATTGTTTTTCACACTAATTTCAGTCATAAAAACCGTCATATCATGAAGATCAAACTATCCAAAACAATCTACCTTTTTCTAATATTTATATGTCTTTATTTAAAAAAAAATATTTTGCGGTGTTTTTTTTTTTTTTGATAGCACTATTCTCGATATTTAAATAAAATTGTTTTGAAACTTTTAATTATTTTTAAGTAATTTCTGAGTTAAAATAAATTCCCTTACTTAAGTTCTGTTAACAAAAAAACATTTATTTTTTTTATTTTGTAATTTTTTGGAAACAATTAACTTTATTATGACGAAGAAAATCATCAGCGATCTACAAAAAAAAAAAAAAACTAGAACATTATTTTAAGTTACTGATTCCTATTTTGTGGATTTCTGATTCATTATTTCTCCCTTCTAAGACATCATGGCTTCTTTCATAAACTTAATCGTGCTGTACTAGTTGAGTACTTCACTATATACTTTTTGGACGAAAGTATACTCTGCATTTTTTAGTTTTTATATTTATATTTCAATCAAATTTTATTTTCATATTCGGATAACAGTAAAACGTTAAATAATTTGGTAACTCTTAAAATATATCACTACTTTCAAAATGTATTGACAAAAGTGTTTGACATTTGTACATCCATGAACCAATTTTTTCACCATACGCGATCAGATTTAAATTATGGCAGCGCGTAAACTTCATTATAAATATTCATATAAGTGCAATTTCGAAGTTTGAACAAGGTTAAAACTCCTTTTTCCATCAACTAGAACTGCAAATTTTGTATCTGAATTTAAAAACAAAATATATTAACCACGTCCGTAATTTCGCATTTACTCTAATCGGTAATTTAGAATAAATTTCCATGATGTCAAGATAAAAGAGATTGAAATCATTAATTATTGGCAGTTTTTCAGGGAAAAACAAACGTTGTTCTTTATAGTTTTGTCCAGTTTTTACAATGACATTTTTTAATTAATAACATCTCAACGTACATCTTGCGTATTTTAAAATGTTTTATATCTTATCCTTATAAATATTTCTGACATAAAAAAGCATTTTATGAATGCATTTCGCTGAAGTAAATTAGAATAATAGTTTCTTTTCTCGGAAGTTTTCTATTCGAACCACATGAATCAGATCCAGGCCCGTTTACCGCAAGTTAGGCAAAATTGACTGCAAACAGTCTAGATCAAGTCACCGTTCAACGAAAAATATATAACAAAATCAGTTAATCCGTTAAGGAGCTACTATGCCACAGACATACCACTGCTACACATACACAGTTAGACACTTTTATCTTATAAACATCCCTTTTGAGTAAGAAATAACTGTGAAGATTGTATATAAAACTGTACTACGACAACGACAGTCTGTCAGACTCCTTATGAGATGGAAAAGCTAACATCGGGTTTATAGGCGGAAATAGACCCACACCAGGGACGTCATTTCGAAATTTTCCAGGGGGGGGGGGGGCAAAGGGTGCATATACAATGTAAAATTTACCAAAAAGTGGCAAAACCACGCCCACTTATATGCCAATACATTGATTTCCCAAAGTCAGGGGGGGGCGGGCAATTGACCGCTAAATGACGGACCTGACCCACCCTATTAGTTTTCAGGAATTTCAGCTTTTGCAGATGTGTGTTAGCCTCAAAATTAACCAAAACTATATTGATTTGGGTGAAATACGCTCAACAAATGCTTACTTTTGCCCTAGATTCAGGTAGACTCCTCTTAGCTGGATGTTTACCAATTTCATCGCAAGTGGGGCACACAGTACTTTTAAAGATATTTACCAGCATCCTGAATGCATTTCCATATCTTAAAACATACCAAATATTTCAATTGAAGGGGCTAGTGGATAAAGGTGATACGTGAGATTTTTTTTAATTCTAGAAAAGCTTTTAAAAAAATGCTGTTATTTTTAATGGATTTTTCTCAACGGGTAAAACGGGCATTATTCTTAGTTACCAACCATTTCTGTGACTAGTAGAAGTATCTTAGTTTTCTAAAAATAACCTACAGATTTTTGCATTTTCTGAGCATATCAATTGTCACATATCACCTTTATCCACTTGCCCCTCATTTTTGGTCTTAATTGTTTTTTAACAATTGCATTGCTATTTAACTCATTTGAACTGAAAAATATTTGAAAAATTATACCCAACGGTTTAAGTGTACGGATACTTTTCTCCCCTGAGAAGACATAATATTCTAAAGAACGCGATTCATGTGTTATCCCCCAGACAGGTTTCTTTTCTTTTTCAAAACTAAGTGAATGCTAGTCTTAGAGGAAAGATAAATCTTTCCATTTTCCAAAGATTTCCTATTCTTTACTTCCGAAGCCTGTCTTATACTTCACCCTATGTACATCTCCAAAAAAGAGACACGGTTTTACCTTTTTTCCTACTCTTCTTATTCTCTGGTATTTCAGAAGAAAAAAAAGCTTTTCCTCCGTTTTCAGCGTTGCTTGTTACTTAGAGAAGCACAGCCAAATGGATCTCTTTTATTCACTTGGCTAATTTTTTTAACTCAACTGAAACATTTCTTTAAAATCACTTGAATGATCTTGAAGGTTTGTTACAATTCTACATCTTTTTTTTTCTATTTATTTTTATCTTGGGGTTTTAAATGTTTCCTAAGAGATTTTACAGAAAAGTAAAATACTTTCAAGGAGACACTCGACGGTTTTTAAATTGAAAATATAAAATGAAACCCATGAAGAGCGTAGTTCTGGCTGAGAACAAAAATTGCGCTTTAAATTACAGCATGAAAAAAATAATTTTTTTAAACATATTTAACGCACATACTAAGTTTCAAGCATACTTAATTAACTGCATATATGTTAACTGTAGGTCGGAATACAAATGCCAAACTGTTGAAAATTAACTTATCTTTTTCTTTTACTCATCTTAAGTGGTTAATATTATTAATAGCTACATTTAAAAATCTGTATTTTTCAAGTTATGAAATAAGGGTTAGTATGAATTAATATAATTAAAAAATGAAATTATCTTGGAGAAAAAACCGTCTGTAAGTGAGGATTTATTGATATGTAGTTCTCTGGAAGACATACCGCATAAAGTTTCAGTAATTATAGAAAATAGTACATAAAATGTGACAGGTTAGACTAATTCAATAATATGGTCAAAACACATGCTCCAGGAAGATTTTAGTGCTCCCCTGTTAAGTTGATCTTCGACGTAGAAGACGTTTCGCTATTTTTCGGGTGCCAGACAGGGTAGTTGGCAGTGAATTGAGTTGAGTTACTTTCGTCATTTTTCAAAAGTATTTCATCTCAAATCCACGGCAATTTCACCGTCTTATTATCCGAAAAGAGAAATATTGTCAATGTTGGAAGTTAACTTACCAGAGGAGCACTATGACAAGAAATATGCTTAGAATCTTCCATATGATGAAATGAAGCATTGTACCGGGACAGAAAAATTTGTTTGGAATGCGAGTTTGAATCAGTCTCTTTGCAATATGACGGTTGACAGCTTTTTAAATTACTACCTGGGGTCCTCAGTATTAATTGTGTTGATCACATTTAAGACCTTGATGTGAAAACATTAAATAAAAAAAATAAACTTTGCAAGTCCTTGCTTTTTCCATTTCCATTACAAGTATGAAGTAGAGGAATGTGGGGCAAAGTAAAATAGTAAAGTTGACACACAAATTGAAAATTTGTTCTGAAAATCAGTATACATACGGAAGAAATAATGTATTTTATAGTAAAAACTATCGTTGAAATGTTCATTTTTGGCAGTTATTCTGCGCCTCCAAAAAAGGTAGAAATTTTTCACCTCAAGAAACCATGGGGAAAAGTGAAAAATACAATATTTCTGCAATTAAACATTTTCGATTTCATGAGTACAGTAATTTTCCTCAAATGAATACATAAATTTATGAATAATTGAATTATTAATGAAAAAATAAATGAATAAATGAACAAACAAATAAACGAATAAACAAATTAATGAATGAATTAATACATGAGAAAAAGAATTGAGTGAATAAGATAGAAAATAAATAATAAAATAAGTAAATGAATGAGTAAATAGGTGAGAAAATAAGTAAAATAATTTGAATAAACTAATAAATGAAGAAATTCACGTACGTGATTTAGTAAATGAATGCATAAGTAAACGAAATTAACTACTTCACTTTGCCCCGCGTGCACTTAACTAATTACATTAAACTTTTAAAATCAAAACATGCTCAATATAAGTGCGAGTTTGAGGGAAGGTGTGAGCCGGGGAAGCTATAAGCTTTCTTTTTTCCCGCGCTCTTTAGTAAACCACTTAATGTATTAAAACTTTTTATACCGTCAATCTCCCTCGCATATTATTCAGTTTCTTAAAAAAAACAGTATTAATAACTAACACTGCAATAAACAGTTTTTAAGACGTATTACAGAAATATAACGCTATTTTTATTTTTTATTTCATAAAATATTCACAAGGTTTGTCATTTAACACCCTGAGGTCCCCCGCACCTACAGTTTAAACGGTGTATCGGTTTTGGGACCCCAGCGACATTTATTAAAAACTAAACATGTTACAAACATCTTACAAAGCATTTTTTTTTTAACATAAACTGAGGTCTTTTCACAATTTTGACATATCTTAGAGATACAATTACAAACTTAACATAACAAATATCTTAACAAAACATTTTTTTTTCTTTTTTAAACATAAAATGAGATTTTTTTTAATATCCACTAGATACATTAGCTGTAAAATTTCACTATGTGGATACAGCCTTTTAAAAAAATGTAAACATTACTTTAACATTTGCATCAAAATGGATGCACTTTAATTTTGCTAGTCAACCTCCTTAAAGTGATGCAATTCTGATGTTGTGAAAAAAAAGCAGATTAATATACCTCAACGACAATATTAAAATCAACTCTAGTTCAAGCTGTTAAAGGCGGTTAATGCTGCGGAATCTTTTACCCCATTAGTTCTTACACGAATGGTAGTTGGGCAAACTCAGTTCCAGCATGTCATTTTGATTAAAATTTACTGAAATGCTGCTCTGTCATGCAGATGAACTTGGATTCAAAGTGGCACTTTCATTCATGCTTGCACAGTCATCAACGGAATATATTCTGACTTAAATCGCAATATAAAAGGTGCTGACGTAGACTCTGAGAAAGACATCAAAGAAGAGCTTTATGAGCATTGAGCAAGCTCAGTTTGTCATTTGTAATACCTTATGTATACTGTAAATCATTTCATTAAACTTTGAGCTAATATATGGTGCAGATTTACTAGTTGGGACGAAATTTAGATAATTGACATGCAAGTTCATGCTGCTGTTAATGTAAACTGTGAAATATAATCCTCTACAACCGACCTTTAACTACTCTCAGTAGCATGAGTTGTATATCAAGTTAAGAATGCTCATGGGTTGCGTACATAATATCTGCAGTGATGTGAAGCTGGTTGTTTGATATCAACTTATTTTAGTGCTATCTTGTGTATTTGTAACAAGGATTATTATTCAGTACAACGAGCTATGAAATATTTAGCATACCACAAACATCTAGAATTTACATGGTATGAGTTCTCGGTATAAGTCTTACTTATTATTATTTTTTAATTTGTTATTATAAGAGTAAAATAAGCAGAATAATTATAAAAAAATATTATTTTATATAATTTTCTGGAATACTTTTGATTAAAACATAGTTTCTTATTTTACACCTCAGAAAAAATTCCGTTCTTGATGGCCTTCCGATTTACTAAATATGTATCTACGCGTAAGTTTCAGATGGAAATGCATTGAAACTATGCAAACTGAACTTTTGAATAAAAAGAAACATAAAGTATTAGGAAAGGCAGTTAAATTGATATAAATGAAAATAATAATGCATGTAGTTGGCCATTTGTAAAAAAAAATGGAGCAAGAATTTTTATTTGAATGAAGCAAATAAAATTAGTGTTCTATCAAGAATGCCTCTAAGAGTTACAATACACAGAATGTATACAGTTATGGACAAAGAACAAAGGAATTACGGCGCTCAAATTTATACAACTGATTGAAAATAACATGTAATTTGAAATTTTATACTGGGCTTGTAAATTTGCCGTAATCGTTTACAAAGAAATACCTGTACGAAACATATCCCAAAAAGAACCCTTTAAGTAATTTCACCTAAAAAATGTTTTATCAAGATTCCTTTTTCAATTATCGACAATTTTAACACCATTATGTTAAAAGATAGCTAAATATGGCAAAAACACCCAAACTCAAAAATACCTTTTTTTGGAAAGCTTGGAGTGATTTCGTCAAGTTGGCATTAAAATCCTGGCGACCAAATGCTTGACGATATATTACCAAGTGCACGCCAATAATTATAACATCACTTGTCTACGTTGAAATTAACATTGATTTGTGCCCCAAAGCATGTAAAAGTTCCGTTTTAGAAAATTCGAAAGCAACCAAAACGAGAGTATCCCAACTAGACCTAATTCAGTCTACAAATAAAATTTCATCCCTCTACAGCGAACCGTTTTTGAGCTTTGCGAAATACATACATACATACATACATACACACATACATACACACATGTATACATACTTGTATACATACTTGTATACATACATACATGTATACATACATACATGTATACATACATACATGTATACATACATACATGTATACATACATACATGTATACATACTTGTATACATACATACATACATACATACATGCATGCATACGTACAGACATATAGGCGTCAAGAAAAATTTACTTGGGTATCATTACAACAGATATTTAAGTTGCCCATGTGTGTGCTGTTAGCACATTCGCATATACGGACAACTTGCAAAAAAAAAAAAAAAAAACATTTATTTGAGGAAGGTAAAATGCAAATTTTGGCCGAAATTTGAGTGCAATTTCTCTGC
>JAXGGA010007333.1:0-63412 GCA_038373865.1 Uloborus plumipes | reverse complement strand
TTTGTAATTAATTTCAGCAAGCCTTTTACAATGATTTTTCGTTTCGCTCTTTTATCCTATTTTTCACGGGTATTTCGATATTATTGGAAAATTGTAGCTCTCGTCAAATAGTTGCGCGAGTGTTTTATTTTGGTTACCCTGTTTTATGGTAACCCCATGCTAATAGATACAGTCGAGTCTTGATACCTCGAAATCGCATAGCTCGACGATTCCTTTATTTCGAAGTTAGTATTGGGACCCAAACTCTTAAGAAGACTGTGGACCATACCCATACCTCGAACTAAACAGTAACTGGAAGCTTTTAGTCTGTCCATGAAAAGCTTCGAGTAATTGAGACTCGACTGTATTTCCTTACTCTTTTCAGGGGCCGCGCTAAGCGTTCGCCACCTCGCCAAATGCTATAAAATAGAAAATTCGGCGAAAAAAATTCTGATTTGGCTAAAGTATTGGCGAATGGAAAATTGTCAGAAATTTTCACTTGGGGGAAAAATACACTTATTACATTAAAAAAACTAGCTGTCGTGGCCGTCACGAAACTTTCTTCTATATCTATCTTATGAATTCCGGTTACAAAATAAAATACGTACTCGCCCGAGTAGTTGGAGACAGCGCCAATTTCCCAATTATCGTAATAACCCTGCAAATGCAGAATCAATGAGCGAAATTGGAAATCATTGCAAAAGCCTTGTTTAGATAAATTGCAAACATTTTGTTTGTTAGTAAAAAGAAATTGGCAACAGTTAAAAATTTCAAATCATTGAAAGTTTTCAGCTGTTTTGATAATTAAATAGCGTGAAAGCGATTTTTTAATGAAGTAATTTTTCGCATTGTTGACTAAGCGCAAAAATCACCCCACCCTCCCCCTGGGGCGATTGGCGCCAAAATTTAATCGATGCTTGCTTCCATATTGGGTTAGTGTTATTCCAAATTTCATTCAAATCGCAGCAATATTTCCCGAGATACAGTAGGTGCAGTGACAAAATAAGCACTTTTGATTGCTCCACCCCCCTTTGAGATATTGACACACAAATTGAATCAGCACCTGTACTCAATAGGGTCTACCTATGGACTAATTTTCGTTTGATTCCGCCGGTTACTTCCTGAGATATAGCAGTCACCCCCGCGCAGAACACGTGCGATTGCTCCACCCCCCTTCAAGATATTGACAAACAAATTGAATCAGCACCTGTACTCAGTAGGGTCTACCTATGGACCAATTTTCGTTTGATTCCGCCGGTTACTTCCTGAGATATAGCAATCACCCCTGCGCAGAACACGTGCGATTGCTCCACCCCCCTTGGAGATATTGACAAACAAATTGAATCAGCACCTGTACTCAGTAGGGTCTATCTATGGACCAATTTTCGTTTGATTCCGCCAGTTACTTCCTGAGATATAGCAATCACCCCCGCGCAGAACACGTGCGATTGCTCCACCCCCCTTGGAGGAATTCGCTAAAAAAAGTCAGGTGCACCAGTTCACATGGTGGTACATATGTGAAAAAATTTTTGTTCGATTTCATTCAGTAGTTTTTGCTCTAGCGCGGCCACAAAAACTGGTCACACACATACAGACTCACACACACACAGACAGACAGACAGACAGACATTTTCTAAAAATGGTCGAAATGGACTCAGCGCACCTCAAAACGTGCAAATCCGTCAAAATTCGACATTCGAAAATTTTCACGAAACCAATACTTTCTTCTATATATTAGATATAGAAGAAAGTAACAAACAATTAAAATTCTTTGATTAAAACTCTCGAAGTTTGGCTAAGACTTTTGAAATTTGGCTTATTTACTGGCTAACAACTTAAAATCCTTAGCGCGGTCCCTGTCTTTTACTTTTTTTGAATGCCAAAGAGACAGATTCCTTGCTTAGGTATTGGTGCCAAAAATTTAACGCCAATAACCTCAGATCGCCTATTTAAAATCATCGAAATTTTCCAGGGTTGGCAAGTTTTTGACAGTCGGAGGTTTTATCCGGTTTTAACCGTGGTTTTTACCGTCATGTCAAAAACCACTTTTTGACATGGTTTTTGACATAAGTGTCAAAAACCTAAATTTCTGTCCAAAACATATTTAAATTCGATATTGATAATCAAAATACATTTTCAAATGAATTTGACAATTTCTGATTTCAGACACTGAAGTAAACTTTTGGAGTTTTAGGTTATTAAAATAAAGTGTAATAAGCAATCTTAATCATAATTGAAGGGCTCGGGAGTAAATAATGGTAACTAGCATTTTAAAAAATCAAACATATGGCTTTTGAATGTGGCTTTATTGCTTCGAGGAATTACTGTAACAGGTTTTTTTTATTTTAAAAATTAAGTGGGTACATTAATTAAGTGCTGTGTGTCTTGGGTATGCTTAATAAATTTTTACTAGTGATATTTTTTTTTATTTTAATTTGAAATAATAAATTTTAACTAATAAATAAATAAATAAAATAGTTTAATCAAAAATATTTAGCAGATTTGTACACTGAGTACTAATTAATTTAGTTTTGCTTTTACTCAAAATAAAAAATCACTTTAAAGCAATGATGTAAAGATTTTTAGATTGATAAAATAGCTAATTAATAGTTATTAAAACATTTAAACAAAACTACTTTAAAAACTGGATTTAACTTTTAATACTTTTAACTTTTTTCATGGCATAACAAGTTAATTTAAAAGAATGAGAATTAATTTTCATTAAATTTATTAATTTAATTTTTATTAAACTTGACTGATGAGATAACTAATTGATAGTTTTTAAACTTTTGAACAAAACTTCTTTAAAAACTGGATGTAAGTTTTAATATTTAACTTTTTTCACGGCATAACAAGTTAGTTTAAAAGAATGCGAATTAATTTTCATTAAATTTATTAATTTAATGTTTATTAAACTTGATTGATAAGATAACTAATTGATAGTTATATAAACATTTAAACAAAACTACTTTAAAAGCTGGATTTAACTTTTAATATTTAACTTTTTTCACGGCAAAACAAGTTAGTTTAAAAGAATGAGAAGTAATTTTCATTAAATTTGTTAATCTAATGTTTGTTAAACTTGATTGATAAGATGCATAAATTTTTATTTAATATTTTTCAGGATGAGAAACCTTAAATGTTTATAAAAAATCTCAATAACCACTGTATTTGAGTTTTAGACAGGTTTTGGTTTTCGACGGGTTTTCGACAGGTTTTCGACGTGTCATGTCAAAAACTGGTTTTTGACGTCAAAAACCCAACCCTGAAATTTTCCCATTTTTGCAAATTAGTATCAAAATTTTGTAGTAGACATTACATGAGTGGTATTATACGTCAGTTCCAAGAACTCATAAGACAGATATAGAAGAAAGTTTCGTGATGGCCATGATGTACTAGTTTATTTTAACTTCCTTTTATCATTTTAAAGATTAATAATATACCAGGTGTAATAGTAGCAATTACAAAAATGAATGAACTTGAAGAATTAGTAGTTAGATGATCTTGATCTTGGTTTTTCTTGCCTAGACCTTGGGAATTCTTATGATGCCAATTTTGGGTTTTGCGAAAAATCTGATTGGCAATCCTGTCTTTAATAATAAAAAGACTCATTTGCTCTTTATATAATTGTCTATAATAGGTACGGTGTGATTTTTAAATTACTTCTATTTGGGCAAACTTCTGATAAAAAGCTAAAGTTATCCGTAATGCATTTTCGTTATTGCTGTTATCATTAAATCCGAGCTGGGTTATTGAATTCCACTCAGTCATCCTTTCAAACCATCGATTAGAAAGACGACTATAATCGTTCCGGCGCATTAGTCCGGCCGCATTGTTTCGCTTAGAAAAACCGATAGCATCATCCTCTCGACGGATACCTAAGAGCCGATCACTATCATCACCTTCAACTCCTGATCCGTTTACCTCTCTTCAGAAAGATGAAAAGAAAACGAACTCGGAGATAGCCTTGTTTGTGGCTCGAATATGGGTCAATGTCACGAGAGAAGCAGCTTCTGAGTTTTCTGCCGACCTCGGAGGATAGTATACTGTGCTTTGGAGTTAGTCATCTGAGAAGAGTTCATGGGCGGCCAGTAAGGCAGTGGAAGATCGAATAAGGTAAGTGTCTCTCGTCTCTCGAGCCTTATATGATGAGGGAGATCTTGCGCGTCCTCCGATCTTGGCCGGTTTGGTTGGACTGGGATGAGGCTGTTGAATTGGATCTTTCTCGTGATGGTCATGAGGATAGCCGCATGCTATGGGGTTCAAGGGCAATCCGAACTAATTTAAAACCGATTGCGTATTTGTTGCGATTATCTTCCTGATGAGGAAATAAATGGGTTGCTTCTATTTACCCAGTAGTGCACACAAGGGAGTGTCCAGCAGGGATGGATACAAGGGATGGGCGATCCCTTGAGGGATTCACCGCTGGTAAATTTTCAACATTGAAGTTCAAAAAAGTCATTTTTAGACTATCTTTGATGCTAGCAGAAGGGAAGTTTAGGGCTCTCCCCAGGATACGTTTCGCAATTGAAGTCCAAAAAATATGTGGTCGACATTTATAAACCAAGATGCGTAGTAAAGGATATGTAATGAAACCAATCGCCCCTCCCTTGAGACATCTGGATCCGTGCTTTCGAGTTAGTCACCTGAGAAGAGTTCATGGGCGGCCAGTAAGGCAGTGTGGATTGAATCGAATCAAGTAAGTGGCTCTCGTCTCGGCTATATATGATGAGGAAGATCTTCCCGGTTTGGTCGGAGTGAGATGAGGTTGATGAATGGGAACGTGGATCTGATGGTCATGGGGGTGGTCGCGTGCTATAAGGGTTCAGGGGCAATCCGAACTAATTCTGAACTGATTGCGATTGCAGGCGATGCCGGTCTATTGAGTGAGTGGTTAATTGAATCAGTCGCTTTGATGAATCAAACCCCCCAATAGCAGAACAGAATCCAGCCTTATCGAATTAGCCATTTCATTGTACAAGTCACTTTATTGAATCAGCCGGTTTATTGTTTCAAAGCTGTTTAGAAAAACCGAGATTCCTAGAGGCGGCGACCACTATGTGCAGCAACCTGATAGGGGAAATAAATGGTGTGCTTCCACTTACCCAGAAGGGTATCCAGGGGGTCCTAACCCTCCTCCCCCCCCCGCATCGCCCTCGATAGTTTTTATCTCACCATGTTACGTGCACCGGTAAGCCCACTTGACAGCGAAGTCAAAAAATATTTCATTATACAGTCGAGTCTCGATAACTTGAACTTCCGAGGGACCGTACTTTTGGAATTATTTGCAGTTCAAGTGAATGGATATTCTCACAACTTTCTCAAGAGTTTGGGACTCGATGAAAACTTCGAGATGCAAGAATATTCGAGTTTTTTGGCTTCGAGTTATCGAGCCTTTACTGTACTTGTATTGCATGAGTTTACTGGACTATGTAACGTGGACATAAGCATAGCCAGAGTTATCTTTTGGGGGAGCGATTCTCAAACGGTGGTCTGACGGACCAGTGCCGATCCCCAGATAAATTTGACCGGTCCTCAGAGATATTTTCACGTCCACATTGAAAAAAAATTCTTTGCTAAAAAAAGAAAGAAAAAACAAGAAAACACTACAATAATAATGATCTTTCCACCTATTTTACTAGGTGGTTTCTTTATATATTTATTAGTTCATTTGTTATCATTATGATTTAAATAATTAAAATTTAAATATCAAAAATAACACCTCAAACACTTTTATTTTTTGGTGTTTATCGGTTCCCAGTCAAAAATAAGAGAAAAAAAAAAAAAGGGAAGGGAGCGGGTACACCCCATCTTGCCGTTAAAAAATTCATTTTTCTGTTGGCCACAAATGAAAGTTTTTTTATTTTGAATTAAAAATAAGTAAAAAAAAAAAGCATTACTGGTCCGCGAACTCGTTTCAAAAGGTTTACCGGTCCATGGGTCAAAAAATGTCAAGAAACGCTGTTTAGGGTTTTTTTTTTTTTTGATAAAAACAGCCTTTACTTTTATAATAAACTTTTGTAGTTGGAACTTTGTGAGAGTGTGTTTTAAATTAATTTTTCATTAAAAGTATTTGAACTCCTACCGTAGGTGAGAAAATTAAACCTTCTAAAGTTAGTTAAATAAAACTCTCAATTAAAAAATACATTTTTTCCCCTCCAAATTTTACGCTTTTATTAAGAGCTTTTTCTAAACATTTAAAGCAAATTAACTTGTTAGATGAAGGTTCACATTGGGTACAATTTCCCTGTTGATCCTAATGTTCAGATTTTTAATTTGAATATTAATTGAAAGTTGTTTCTGGAAGAGAGAAGGGGCGGTGGGGGGGGGGGGCGATCGACAGACGAGTTAATATTTAGAAAAGTGCCAATTTGAGTCACAAGTGAATTTTTACTAGTATTTCAATAACTAGTTTAAAAAAAATCCCCAGAAAGAAGACAAGGTTTTGCTTTTATTTCATCTAATATCAGAAAAAATATTTTTTTTTCCTTCAGAAAATATTTGTTTTATACATCAAAAATCAGATCGGTAACGTGTCCCCAATAGCAAAGCTTAGCTTGCAAACAGCTTAAGCGCACTTTCTAACTTCCCAAAAAAAAAAAAAAAAAAAAACGCACTTGCACAGAAAAGGATTCTTTTTTTACCCCTTTGTTAATATTTTACTTCATTTTTGTTTTAATCGATTTCTGATTTTCTAGGGAATGCGAAATACGCGTGTCCCTCAGTTTCGCGTCAGAGCCGTAACAATAACTTCCGATCTATATTTAAGCTCCCAAAATCATTTTCTGCACCGATACCACGTGATACTGAGTACCTGGTGTGATGTTTTATTGCATCGTAAGTAAAAATTTGCATTTCTGCATCTAAAATTGCAGGTACGATTTTTTAAAGTGATTTATAAAATGTGTGTTATTTAAGTCATCAGATCGGTAACACGAGCTAAAATGCGCAGTTTTGACTATTTTAAAAGTTATTTTATATATGAGTATAGTACTGTATTGCAAGTGAAAAAACCACGTGTTTGATTTTGGTTTAGCGCGATCGACTCGGAAATAAAAAAAAAAAAAAAACTGTCGGTTTGTCAGATCGGTAACAGTCAGAGCGGTAACATTGAAAAACAGCGAATATGTTACAGAACTAACTCTCACGTTTCAGAATTATTAAAAAGCAAAAATCATAGGTTTTAACCATATATTTTGAATATTTTTGTTCTTAAAAAATGAAAAGCAATGAGTTTTAGTAATTGCTTCATTTGTGGTTTGTATGACCTGACAATAGAAGTGAGTAAAATAAGAAAAATTGACACTGCAGAAATTAAGTTAATTATTATTATTTTATTTATTTTTTTGGTGCTTCAATTTCTTATAACTTCGTTAAATAACTAGATAATAACTAGCATGCTAAATTTGAATTTCTAATCAAGAAATGTAAATTTCCTGCAACTAATTAAAGCTAAGCAAGCAGCAGAGTTGTGTGTGGAAAAAGTTGAAGTTGTGTGTTGTTTCAAAACAAAACAAATGTTTTATTAGCTTGGATTTGGTAATCTCATAATTTATTTTATCTAAAAACCTCATCGGTCATTTTTATTTCCAAGAAATTCTTTTTTATAATTAAATTTGATTTTTTAGCTAATATATATATATTAATATAATTATCTTAATTATATGTTAAAAATGTAAGGAAATATCATTTTTAGAGATGTTAATGAAGACTGAAAGCATAAACTCAGATATGTAGCTCATATCAACATCAGATTGGTAACACTCATCAGATCTGTAACGGCTTAAAAGTGAGTAATCTAAGGAGGGGGTAAATAACTTCCTTGACCTCCCCCCTTTTATTTTCTTGCATTTAGACCCAATTTAGACTTAGAATCCAACATTAATTTTTTTCTACAAAACATTTTTTTAATCAGAAAACTCCAACTTCAAATTGGCACTTTTCAAAATTTTGGCTCAGACACAATTCTCAGTTTCATAAGCTGAGAGACAAAAAATAGAAAAACTGAACTTTCGAAAGATATTTTACAATACCTACTTATAATGATTGGGGGGAGAGAGGAGAGAAAAATAGACGACCAACTTATTTAAACTCATTAAAGTATCTTGATACAAATGTCCAATTGATGCTTAAAAATTTTGGAGAAGTATGCAAAAATAAATGTTTAACTTGTTGGAAAAAAAAAAAAAAAGCTAAAAATTAACAAAAAAAAAAAAAAAAATACCACTCAAATTTTGAAAGCTTAAAAGATGTCCCAAGCATGGAGTTCCTAAAATAAAATGTGAGAATCAAATAAAGCTACTGGTTTCTGCCCCATAGCCGCAACTGAGACAGAATTAAAAACAAATACAGAACAACTCCTAACAACATGCGGAGACTGCAATTTCGCCCTTGTTTGGGAGTAAGCACAAGTTTGGTCAATCAACGAGACCAAACAACAGAGCGAGCGGAATTGCTGTTTCGATCAATTTAAATTAAACAGGAATTCGGTTAAGATCAATCGAGACACTTGAATTTAAATTAAATGTTCGCTGTCAATGCAATGCTCGTTTCCTTCTATTAAAAAATTTTTTTCTGTTCTTGTTTTGCGCTGTTCCTAAGATATTAAGCAACTTTTGAGAACTTCAATTTGCCTTTTACAAGAATGTCCCCAGCAGCAGTTCATTAGTGTTCAACTTATGGGGAAAAGGGTTTCACACATGAACTTTTATTTTTCATTACTTTATTTTTCAAAAATTATTATCAATTTCTCAGAGCAAAAGTGAACCTATTGTCATATAGTCTTTTCTTTGTGTCATAAAATATTTTGAAATTAAAAACAAATCTTTTCTTTATGGTGTTTTAAAAAGACGTTTTCACAACTGTTCACATGTGAACGAGCTTGAATCAAGGGTTGGCAGATTTTTAACACATGGCAGTTTTTGACAGTTTAAACCATGGTTTAACTGTCACGCCAAAAGCTTCCTTATCAAAAATGTCAAATGCTGGCAAAAAAATTTTTTTGCCCTGTGAAGTTAAATTTAATTCAAACTTATTTATTATTATTGGCCTATTACCAATTAGTAGGCTCTTTATTATTGTCCAATTAGTCAGTAAGGCTGATTAATGATCATGATGATTTTCAATCTTACAATTTCTCCATTATTATTATTATTGGAACTATTATTATTTTAAAAATATTTAAAGAAGTATTGACCTATGAAGCATGTTGCAACATTGAAAATACGCATTCATTCCAAACAGTATACAATATATAAGTTAAAAAATTAATATTACTTTAAACCATCAAATTTTGTAAAAAAAAAAAAAAAAAAATGGAAGCATATACATGATTTTTTTGAAATCAAATGCATGAACGATGAACGTCAGTTGTGAGAATCAATTTTAATATTTCATTTAGTTTTACACACATTTTATATTGTTTTTCTTTATTTTAGGCAATTTGTTTTCATGTTACATGTTATAATTATGTGGCAGAAAGTTATTCATTTATTTTTAATGAATTTATTCACCTTGATTTCTTGTTATGAGAGTTCTTAAGATTTAAAAATTATTTCAAAAATGTTTTTCCGTCGGTTACCGATTACTGCCGATTAATCGTCGCATCTCTACTTGATGTTACTGTTATACTTTTAAATCATTTTTAAATCAACAGACAAAATGTTAAAACAGTCTTAAAAAATTTGATCTGGATTATCCGAAGATCCGTGTAAAGAAGGGTCGGATCAACGAGGTTCTTCTGCACCAGTGAAACATTTGATCCAAAGCTGGCAGTTTCTTCTTTCTTTCTTTTTTTTTCCTTTTTTCATGCACGCATCGTTTTGTGGTAATTTTTTTTATACAAAGTTTTACTTGAGAATACTTAAGAACATTAAATGCTTTTCAAGGAAAAAAAAATCCATCTCTTCTATAAATCATTTGTTCTAACATCTTTTATTATTTCGATCTCTCTTTCTTTCATGTTTCGTCAAATTTTGCTGAGGCACCGATTTCTTTTGTTTCCACGAATCGTACGAAAGGTTCAAAAATCGATATTCACTGGGATTTGAGGGAAATGATGAATGATGTGCAAAATGTTTGATTTATGATGAGGAATATATAGGAATGAATATATTTTAAAATGTTCTTCATTAAAACACTGCAGTGGCAGTGGCACAGTGAAAAGCAAAGTTTATGAGTTTTATCTGTGACTTTAAAATTACTCTATGTGTTCTAGTTAATATTTTCATCTCAGTCTTTTCGGTGAATACAAGCATACTTTCCCCAGCGTATCATTGAGTTGATGCAGTTAGTGTTACACGTGTGCTCTAAATCTTACTTGTTATTTTTTGAATACATTGATGTACTCTTTATGTTAAGTAAAAATCAACTGTCACAGCAGTTGACCTTTTCTAGCGCCTGCTTCAAAATGCTAGCAAATGCCAACCATGCATTATTTTCGTAGGCAGGGTGTAAAAAAATCAATGATTTTTTTTAAATCAAATAAATCGGATTTTTTGATTTAAATCAGATTTTTTTTATTTAAATCGATTTTTTTTTATTTTTTTGAAAAAAAATTAGAATCTTCAGTTATTAAGTAATTTACATTTATGAATGGCTTTCCTTTAAGTTTTTAAAAATACAAAAACACCTTTGAAGTAAAGCTTCACTAAAAAAGTATGAGGTAAAACCGGATTCAATGCAAATGCATATGATTTTAATCACTTTTAATACCAACAAAATTATGAAACACTATACAGAAAAAATAAAGACATTAAGCAGCATTACACGAAGTTTTAATGAAATGAGAAAGAAGTACAATGAAAAATTTGTATACAAAAATTTTAAAATTAAATATGACTTTTTCAACTGGAATGAAAATAATAAAAAAAAAGAAATAAAGAAATCAACAACTAAAAATCAAATGGGGCAGGAAGCTCAACCAAATCTTCACTTCATTCAGCACCCACCCCCCTCTTTATTTTGTAAAGATGGAATCATATTCCATTTCATCTACTGATAAGGACTCCCCCCCCCCACACAAGTTGCTAATGCAAGGCATAGAAAATTCATCTTCTGTCTGGTTGTTTTTGTTTTTTCTTTTACTGAAAGTATATCACACATCCTATCATGTCCCTCCCCTCTCAATTTACTCTTTGCAACACCTGCCCTGCAGCCTGCATGTATTTTCTTTATTTCACATATTAGACAAAACAAAAATAGCATTATTTGAACTGCAACCTTCCACCATCTGTGGAGGGGGGATGAGTAGGATTACTTTTCAATTTATTAGATGGAAATCAAAGCTCTAATTGAAAATAGCAAAAATAATGAAATTGGGATTGCCCAAGAGAATTTTTTAAGATTAAAATAAAAAGTGATTTAAATCAATGATTTAAAAAAAAAATCAATTGATTTAAATCATTGACACTCTGTTCGTAGGGAATGAGAAGAAAGATTAACAAATTTTTGGAGTATCAAGGTCTAATAACGGATGAGAAGTTTTTGCCTCAAATTGACAGATAGAAAACATGAAATTTATGTAATTAAATAGATTGGTTTTTTATAATGAAAACTAAGACCAATGATTACATATAATACTTATTATAATTGATGGGGGAAAAAGAAAAATAGAAAACTAACAACGCTGCCAAAGTTGAAGTACACCGAATTTTTCCTCTGCCGATCTATCTCACTCTGAAACAGAAAATCGTTCAACCTTAAGAGAGCAATTCACAAAAAATGGTCCGTGTTTCCTCACTCTAGTCTCTACGGGAGGTATATTGGATCGAGAAGCAATACTTATATGCTTTTAAGGCTACAGGATATTGCCACATTTAACAATGGAAGCCCAACAGCCGAAAAATGCCGAAGTCAATAACTTGCTGCATATTCCAAACAGTTTTCACGAAACGAAAGCGAAGTTCTTTGTCATCAAATAAAACATTGACGTAATAATTAGTCTGTTCTAATTTTAATCAAAACTTGCACTTAAATTCTATACTATAAGGGCGAAATAATGTTTGTACTCATGAACATTACTAGGGATGCACCGATAAGCATATTGGCCGATTACCGATTACCGATTAATCGGCTATTGATAATCGGCCGATTAATCGGCCAAGCCGATTAATGATCAAAATGATTATTTTTAATGCTACCAATATCATCACCACTGTTTTTTTTCTTTTTCTTTCTTTTACGATTCCGATTTTAGAAATAGTTACTACTTTTTTTTGAGAAAAAAAAATATTTTTTTCTTACTCTCCCAAGATAATTTCAAAATTTTATTCAAGTTCAGTAAACCAATTTTTAAACCTTTAAGCCGATATTATTGTTAATAAAATTACGTTCACACATAACATATTTAACACGTTGTTAATTATGGTAACTAGACATGAAATTAAAACTAGCTGTCGTGGCCGTCACGAAACTTTCTTCTATATCTATCTTATGAATTCCGGTTACAAAATAAAATACGTACTCGCCCAAGTAATTGGAGACAGCTACAATTTCCCAATTATCGTAATAGCCCTGCAAATGCAGAATCAATGAGCGAAATTGGAAATCATTGCAAAAGCCTTGTTTAGATTAATTGCAAACATTTTATTTGTTAGTAAAAAGAAATTGGCAACAGTTAAAAATTTCAAATCATTGAAAGTTTTCAGCTGTTTTGATAATTAAATAGCGTGAAAGCGATTTTTTAATGAATTAATTTTTCGCATTGTTGACTAAGCGCAAAAATCACCCCACCCTCCCCCTGGGGCGATTGGCGCCAAAATTTAATCGATGCTTGCTTCCATATTGGGTTAGTGTTATTCCAAATTTCATTCAAATCGCAGCAATATTTCCCGAGATACAGTAGGTGCAATGACAAAATAAGCACTTTTGATTGCTCCACCCCCATTTGAGATATTGACACACAAATTGAATCAGCACCTGTACTCAATAGGGTCTACCTATGGACCAATTTTCGTTTGATTTCGCCGGTTACTTCCTGAGATATAGCAGTCACCCTCGTGCAGAACACGTGCGATTGCTCCACCCCCCTTCGAGATATTGACAAACAAATTGAATCAGCGATTGTACTCAATAGGGTCTACTTTTGGACCAATTTTCGTTTGATTCCGCCTGTTACTTCCTGAGATATAGCAATCACCCCCGCGCAGAACACGTGCGATTTCTCCACCCCCTTCAAGATACTGACACACAAATTGAATCAGCACCTGTACTCTATAGGGTCTATCTATGGACCAATTTTCGTTTGATTCCGCTTGTTACTTCCTGAGATATAGCAATCACCCCCGCGCAGAACACGTGCGATTGCTCCACCCCCCTTCAAGATATTGACACGCAAATTAAATCAGCACCTGTACTCGGTAGGGTCTACCTATGGACCAATTTTCGTTTGATTCCGCCGGTTACTTCCTGAGATATAGCAATCACCCACGCGCAGAACACGTGCGATTGCTCCACCCCCCTTCGAGATATTGACACGCAAATTGAATCAGCACCTGTACTCGGTAGGGTCTATCTATGGACCAATTTTCGTTTTATTCCGCCGGTTACTTCCTGAGATATAGCAATCACCCACGCGCAGAACACGTGCGATTGCTCCACCCCTCTTGGAGGAATTCGCTAAACAAAGTCAGGTGCACCAGTTCACATGGTGGTGCATATGTGAAATAATTTTTGTTCGATTTCATGCAGTAGTTTTTGCTCTAGCGCGGCCACAAAAACTGGTCACACACATACAGACTCACACACAGACAGACACACACACACACACACACACACACACACACACACACACACACACACACACACACACACACACACACACACACACACACACACACACACACACACACAGACATTTTCCAAAAATGGTCGAAATGGACTCAGCGCACCTCAAAACGTGCAAATCCGTCAAAATTCGACATTCGAAAATTTTTACGAAACCAATACTTTCTTCTATATAATAGATATAGAAGAAAGTAAAAAGAAAAAATAGGAATTATTTATTACTTTGGTGTGAGAACTTTAATTTAGGAGATCTTTGAATTCAAATTTATTTTTCAATTATTAGAAGCCGCTAAATCAAGACATTCTTTGTGAGAATTAAAGGTTTTCAAAAAGCTTTATGATAAGATAAAAAGTATTGACACACAAAAAATATAGCAAAATTGTCTCTATGTGTGCATTTATTCAAAACTGAAAAAATTAATTAACTAAAAAATTTATAATAACTGTGAGGATTATTTTTTTTATATTACCTTTTTGGAATTTGTTTTATTTTTACTCATTACACTCTCTTTCTACGCGTTGTACGTTTGTTTGAAAAAAAAAGTTCTTGTTTATAAATTTTTCAGATTAGTTTCTTTTTCAAGGCACATAAAAAGTAATTTTATTTAGACCATAATTTGACTAATTATAAATACTATGAAATACTCATGTTTTTGTATTCCAATTTAAAAGTTCAAGAATTTAATTATTCCTAATAGTGTCATATGAATATCAGCCGTGTGGGCTATCTTTTAATATAGAATTCAGTTTTATGCACTGAATGAACTATTTGTTTTGTATTTACTCTGTACACTTTCATACTACATATTATAGTAAGGATTGCTGAAAATTATTTATTTACAGTTGATAATATTGCTTCTCAAAATTTCTTGGTAAAATTATACTTTAAAACATAATATTTAAAAATATTTTTTCCGCCGATTAATCGGCAACATTTTACCGATTATTAATAATCGGCAAAGTGGCCGATTATGGCCGATTAATCGGTACCGCCGATTAATCGGTGCATCCCTAAACATTACATAACAATTAAAAGCCCTTATTTTTATGCATGAGGCGAAATGTGTTAGAAGTTTCTAATTAGAACGAGAGCAATAAATATTTTCAGCTAGCTGTAGTCATCATTTCGTTTCTTCACTGGCAAACTCTAATAAATATTGATATTTCAGTATCAAACTACGATTTAAACTCAATCTCGGCCTGAAGTTAAAGAAAAACATTTAATATTTTTGCAACATGGTTTGGGTAGCTATCAAGCAATTATACGGTTAAAAGGTATGGAAGTAGACGTTAGGGTTAAATTTAACTCATGTTTTGTAGGAGATGATATTTTGTTTTCAGAACTATTATTCTAGTTACAAACTTACGAATATTGTAAAATTGATTTATGTACTTTAAATATTAGTAGCTCACTTAAATTTCCTTAATTTGTTTGATAGTTATTTTCATGTCATCAGTGTTGTTGCGTAATACGCATCAGTAGTGTATGTACTTGTACAGTTTGTAGTTTTATATCATCTTGATATTTCTTGCAGATCCCATGGATAGATATGTGTTTCCTAAGAGGTCATGAAATGCCTTCCATCAGGCATGTGAGTATTTTTTTTTTGCCCTATCTAATTTTCTTATTCGTAAACAATTCATCTACTTCAGTGGTTCCTAAATTATGCTCTAAGACCAAATTAGGGGAGAGACGAAGGGTGCCATGAAGTGTTTATGCTATCAATATTATATGCAATTTAGAGATAGCCTAAGATGCTTTGAGACTATTCCAGTTCTTCAAAGTGTCGCGAATTGGAAAAGTTTGGGAACCTCCAGGTTACTTAGCACACATTCGTACAGTAAACTGTTTCTGAGCCATCCCACGAAAATGCCGCCATTTTTTCCCGAACGTGACGCTCAAATATTTAATTAACCCATTAATGCCTGACATTTTTTTTCCAAAGATATTTCGTATACTGGTTACAAACAGTGTTTAACCCTTTAAGCGGTCAATTATTTTACCAGAAATGCTTCCAAAAAAGGCATATTTTTTATTGCATATAGTTAAGTACCATACTTAACAGAATAATAATATAAAGAATTTTTAATTTTTTTTTTGTTTTCAATGCTTTTACAATATTTTTTATTTTACAATTTTGGTTACAAAATCCCGAAATATTTGCTTTTTTCAAGTACATTCTGCATCCAGTAATGAATGGTTTACAAATTATGCAAAAATTTCTCTCACACTTACTGTGAATTTTGAGGTTTACAATTTTCCGAACAGTTCGGGAAAACCAGAAAAGGAAATCTGAAAATATCGATGCCCGTACGCCGTACGGGCAAACCAGATGAGGCCAATTTCGGGTAGTACGTAGACCGTACGTTATAGCTGAAAACTGGGAAATTTGGTTAGTAGCCAGTGGCCAGTGGACTCAATTATATTAGTCTCCACTTTTTTAAGTTAGTCGCCACTTTTTAAAACTGCAACTAACGAAGCATGTTAATACGTTTTACGTTTTATATGTTTTTAAATGGGGTCCAGAAGCGTTCAATACATATTGATGCAAACCAACAAGTTGTATATTTATTTGTATGTTTCCTTTATATAGTCCCTTTAAAATCGTATAAACAGTGCTCCACTTTATGTTTCAAATTTTTATGAATAACGAAAAAAAGTATTAGAATATCGCTCACGTAAGAAAGGTGATACAACTCAAAAGCACAAAATTTTACAGAAGAGACAGAAAAGAATTTAAACTTTAAGTACAGCCTAAAACAAGGAAAAGTTCAGTTTTAGAGCATTAGTAACTGATTTTGCAAGCCATAGGGACCCTTATGATTTTTTTTTTTGTAAACAACATCTCAAACTGTTATATATTTCTACATGAACTGCAAAATTTACCCATTTGTTCAGTTATAAATAAGATGAAGTCAAAAGTAATTAACCAGTTTCATACTCTATTCATAATACTTAACTAACATTTTATATAGAACAAAAATGCATATAGTTATACGTATCTTCTCTATATATATTTGCTGATTTTCTGACTAAAAGAATGTATTTTATAATAATGAGTTTTAGTTAACAACTGGAAACATTTAAAAATAGAGTAATAAATAATGCTAAAAACAAGAAACCAGAGTTAAATTGTTTATTTAAACACATCATGTACTTGATTAAAATAGTATGATAAGTTTCAATTATTTATATATGCTCTGAAGAAGAAAAAGGTTTTTAAATTTGTATTGAGATTTAATTGATCTTATTAAAACTGTTTAAAAATATATAACATTTTAACGAAAAACGATGTTATTTTAAGTGACTCCTCTTCTTCAATTTTACGCTTTCCCTCACGTGATCTTCCGTACGTGCAAACCACTTAAAGGGTTAATGGACAGGTAAAATAATAAAAAAAAATTATGTAAACAAAGAGTTTTTTTATTAAGGAAAGAAAAATCGTCCCTTAAAAGTTACGATAGACCCCAGAGGGTACATTCTGTTTTTACTAAATTTTTTTTTCTGCCTACGATATAATATTTAAAAAGACATTTGATAAGAGGAAAAAAAATCAACAATTAACATAAACTCGGAAGCTGGGAATAACTTTGAAAACTTGGCTTTATTTCCTTGAGATTGTGAACGATGTGATTTTTGATAAAGATCGTATTAAAACTTCTACAGAACACACTTTACAACGGATACGTGCTGCAATTTGTTAATAACGAATCGAAACAATATCAAGGGACGAATCGAACACTATTATTTGGTTGAAATGTTCATTTTGGGGACATTCAGACCCTTTTTTGGACCGTCCCTAAAAAGGGACGCTAGGCATCAATGGGCTAAAAAGTAGTAATTTTAAAGGTAATGAACAAAGTTTTTTGCCTTAGAAGTCCCACACCGGTTTGGGATTTCTTAACCAACAAAATTTCGTTCTTCACTCTTTAAAATCACATTTTTTAAAAATGAAATACATGAGCGTCAGGTGCGGAACAAGAGTGCGGCTTTTTCGTGCAATGGCTCTTCTGTTGCTCTCATTCTTTTTATATAGTTTCTATAAGAACATATGTGTTCACGTCTATTTTTATGTGTGTAATGTTCTGATGTACTGGGGATTGTTATTATTTATCATGACTTGAGCTGCTAAAACAACCTTAGCCTTTTGGATCCGGTCTGTTTCTTAGACATTTTTCTTTCGACCCAGGTAGTACGACAGTTGAACCACAGATTTCCTTTTCCATTGAAAAGAGAAGGTATAAACTGTCGTACCAGACATATGAAACATTGAAAAAATCCCCGGCTCCAAAGGGTTCGAGTGAAAATCTCAACCCCGTCCTCTAAAAAAAATAGTTACGGTACAGCATGTGTACCGCCCAGCTCCTAAAGTTTAGTAAAGCACAATAATTGCAAATTATTTCAAAGTATTCAATCTCTTTTTATCAACTTGTTTTCTGCTCGAAGTTCTTGTCAGGGCTTTATTCTTAAAAAAAAAAAGAAAAAGAAAAATGTTGGCCTAAAGAAAAGTAGGCCTAAAGAAAAGACGATGCTCATTTAGCATTTCGAAAACTTTTTTTTAAAAAGTATATTATCTATCAGAAAAAAATTTCTGAGCACCTTTTCTGTTTTTTAGTTCAATATACTCTTCTTTTTACTGCGTCCTTTCGTATTTCATATTGAAGCATCGTATTTTTGAAAGATAACGAATGAAAACTTTTCGCATATGCCTGGAGCTAAACCCGCCACATTCTCTTCAAGTTTATCTCCATTTTAAGATACGCACGACTAAAATACTTCTTGACATTCTTAACAAAAGCCAATTAGAAATTTTTCTGATAACAAAAAATGATGTGTTTATGAGCTCCCTCCTACTTTTTAGCCTACTTTCACGTTAAAAACAAAAGAAAGACGAAAAAAGTACTAAAAGTAGCTTAATGCATCTAAAAAATATCGCCAAGTCCAAAAAATATCGCCAAGTAAAAAAAATATCGCCAAGTCCAAAAAATATCGCCAAGTAAAAAAAATAAAAAGGTAAATTGAATATCGAAAAATTAAAAATTTGAAAGTAGGGTATTGAGATGGGGAATTTGTGTGTCGGTCGGTCGGTCGGTCTGTCTGTCCCCCCCCTAATAACTTTTGAATGAACATTCCGATTTGGACAAACTTTTTTTCGTTGGAAAGATCTCGGCGAGTACAGCTCATTCCCATATTTGATTTTTCGATTTGAACAATTTTTGGTTCAACTTTGAACCGTTCAAAAAACCGGTCCCGCGATGCTAACTTTTGAGTGAACAGTCCGATTTGAACAAACTTTTTTTTGTTCGAAAGATCTTTTCAAGGATACTTCATTCCCGTATCTACATTTTCGATTTGAACAATTTTTCGTTCAACATTGAACCGTTCAAACAAGCTGTCACCCCTAATAACTTTTGAATGAACAGTCCGATTTAAACATTTTTTTTTTTTTTGTTCGAAGCATCTCTGGAAGGATACTTTATTACCGTATTTAAATTTTCAATTTGAACATTTTTGGTTCAACATTGAACCATTCAAGTAACCTTCCCCCCCTAATAACTTTTGAATGAACATTCCGATTTGGACAAACTTTTTTTTGTTGGAAAGATCTCGGCGAGTATAGCTCATTCCCATATTTGATTTTTCGATTTGAACAATTTTTGGTTCAACTTTGAACCGTTCAAAAAACCGGTCCCGCGATGCTAACTTTTGAGTGAACAGTCCGATTTGAACAAACTTTTTTTTGTTCGAAAGATCTTTTCATAGTCCGTGGGACAGTAAGGCATATCGTTTCGTTTGGAAAAAATAATTTTGACACACAAGAAAACAACGGAAGTGTACGAAAAAAATGTTTAATGTGAAGAATATTAAAAGTTCTGGAATAAAACGCTGCTCTCAAGTACAAAAAAGTGCCATTAAATAACGAACTATTTCACAAACGCGTAGGTGATATTGCACCGAATTTTCTTCCGATGAGCCAATGGGAAGCGCCGAAAACGTAAACAAACATTAGATCGTAATACGCAGTGTTTATTTTATGTAGCTTCTGCTAAGTGCAAGAGCAAAGCGTTGTGTATTAACTGTTTTGGCTTGTCATATGCAGAAATATTGGTTTTATTCTTCAAACTTTGTTACTAAAACGAATTTTTGTTCTAATAGAATGTCAAATTTAATAATAATTTGGCATCACTGCTTCGTTTTCTAACGTTTGGCAACAAATGCTTACACCGTTATGGCTTGAGTTATGTGCACTGCGTCGTTTGTGTTTTTTCGTTTTGTTTTTGCAATGCTATCGTGTTTTTAAACAAACATCATTGGAGTTCTTCATGGATCAAGATTTATTCTTATCACATTAATTTCCAAATATTCTCAAAAATGTGTTGAACTATGATGCGGAACTTACATCGCAGAAGGCAGAAGTATCAACTCCGTCACAGAACATCACAGTAGTCACGGCATTTAAAACCGATTTGAATCAACTCCAGATATTTTCTAGAAACACGATCCTCTTACGTTCTTCTAAATTTCTTGAAAAATGAGTATGTGCTACAGATTTTATTATTTTCATATTTAATTTCGTTCACACAGGTTAGTATTCAGACTTGCTTCTCAAACGATTTACTGCAAAAAGACCCCCGAGTAGAACTCAGTATAAACGGGGGCGAAGCACATTACAATTAAAGCCAAAACTTTTTCAAAATATCAAAGAACCTGCTTCAAATAAATTTCCGAAATGATAACTAATATTTGAGAGCAAGCAGCTGCCATAGAGCAGAGGAATTGACTTGATTGTTCCCCCAAGGACTTAACATCCTATTTTCTATAAAGCATCCCATTTTATGTTCATCGAGAAACCGTAACAAATGTATTTATCCTGTAGAATATTTACAATGAACAGAAATTTACTTCTTTTAATATTTCCGTTTTCACTATTCAGTGTGAATAAAAATCTTTTCTATACAATCTTATCATAAAATCTTACAGGAATAAAACTAAGCATACATTTATTGAGAAATTGTTGTGTTTTCAAACTGTAATAATAATTTTGTTTTCAACATCTTTTTTTAATACAACGTAGTATTTAGTTGTACTTTATAAACACAGTTTTTCACATTTTCTGCCTTACAAACTGATTAGAAAATCAATGATTCATATTTCTGATATACAAGACGAGTTATCCACAAAAGAAAAAGAAAGAAAAATTGCACCAACCCTAGGTTTATTGAAGCTAGAAAAAAGTTTTCTGCGAAACTTTGTTCCATAATGAAGGAGCAACTGGTCAAATTTTTATTTCCTTGTGGTTTTTGTGATACAATTATTAGAGTTAGTTTTTCTGAAAGGTATTTGTACCAGTAGTCCGAATTTGGATGTTGTCACCCCCAAAAATAGTGCAGGGGGCTACTAAAGTTACAACAAATGGCTTCGCTAAAATTCCCATATCTTCATTATTTCTTGATTTATAACCGGTTTTCAAACCTTAAAATGCTTAAATCCACCTTATAAAAATTTGAGGCAAAAAAGTCTCAATTCAAATTGTTGACACGTGTTTCTAAGCTATTAAGAGCTCTTTTTTCAATGTAAAAGATGAGAGTTTATGAACGTGAGGTCTACCGGCTAAGGATGTTTTTTTTTTCATTGAATAGGGGCTCCTTGTAATTAATTCCTTCATTTGGCCTATCGGGTGGGGGGTCCCCCCCCCCCTAAGTTTGGAAACAAAATGTGAATGCAAATTTGTGTGTGTATTTACCTTTTTTACAATATGTATTGAATTTGCCCCTTTGCCCTGACCCACCGTTTAGAGGAGGTTAAACTGCCCCCCGTCCACCCCATTTCTTTGAAAAATTTTGTTTTTTGTCGCTCCCACTCAGGTGCCCACAGGGGGGGGGGATTATGGCGCAAGTTGCGCCATCAACATTTTTGGGGGGATTTTTTTAACTCATTTATTTGTTTATTTAAATTATTAAAAAATTTATTTTTTAATTTAAATTACTTACTGTTTTTTTAAAATGAAAATTATTCATGAATTTATTTTTTCAATTTAAATTATGTTCTTAATTTGATTATTTTTATTTATGTACTTATTTATTTGTTGTGTGTGTGTGTAATGTGTATGCGATTGGAAAATGTCTGGAAGGAAAAAAAAGCGATTCTATTCTGCCCATAGTTTGAGCTTTTAAAAAAGTAATAATATATGAAAAATATAATAGTTATAATTTTAATAAATATATAAATAACGATAAAAAATAAATAATATAAAAAAATGAATAAATAATATTTCAAAAATAAATAAATAATATTAAAAAAATAAATAAATAAGATTTAAAAAATAAAAATAATAAAAGGGTAAAAAAAATTTTTTTTTAAGCATAAGGGGATTGTGAAAATGTTTGGGGGGGAATTTAAGCCATTGAGCTTGGGGGGGGGGGATGGGCACCCTTGGTTACATCCGAATTCGTACTCCTGGTGCCAATACCTTTCAGAAAAAGTAACTCCCATAATTATATTACAAAATTCTCACGGAGAACCAGCTGAAGTTTTACAGCCGCTCAAGAAAACCACGAGTGAGCACGGCTCGGCGTCGAAAAAAATGTCGCCAAGCCGAAAAGTAGCCAACCTACAGAATATACTGAAACCGTTCCGTAATATATTTTCCGGAGCTGCAGTTTAATTTATTCTAGTGTCCAGCGTAAAATTCAATTGTCGACCATGTTTCGTCCGTTATTTTACGAAATTCGCCCTCTAAATTACCGTCTATAATGAATTTTACAACTCGCCAAACCCATATTTACCACAGCAAAACCATTGCTTTTACGTGGAAAATCGAGTAGACGAGATTATAGCGGAGCAACATGTTTACATTTTCCTTGTCTATGATTGGTTCCGAGTTGCTGAACGATGCAACGATAAAAGAAGCATATTCCTTCGCAAAGATGATACAGTTCCTCATTTAATTTCAATTTTCGAACTTAATTGCAGCAGTTAGTTCCAGAACTTTTTGTCTCGTAATTTCTAAGCATAATTTTACAAAAAAGTGGTATTTTCTTTCGTGTCAAAATTTTTGCTAAGAAACTTGATTTCTAGCAATAATTCCGGAGCTGAACCACGGACTATCAAGGATACTTCATTCCCGTATCTACATTTTCTATTTGAACAATTTTTCGTTCAACATTGAACCGTTCAAACAAGCTGTCACCCCTAATAACTTTTGAATGAACAGTCCGATTTAAACAATTTTTTTTTGTTCGAAGCATCTCGGGAAGGATACTTTATTGCCGTATTTAAATTTTCAATTTGAACATTTTTGGTTCAACATTGAACCATTCAAGTAACCTTTCCCCACCTAAAAACTTTTGAGTGAACAGTCCGAATGGAATAAACTTTTTTTTGTTCGAAAGATCTCGGTGAGTACAGCTCATTCCCATATTTGATTTTTCGATTTGAACAGTTTTTGGTTCAACTTTGAACCGTTCAAACAACCTGTTTCGCGATGCTAACTTTTGAGTGAACAATCCGATTTGAACAAACTTTTTTTTGTTCGAAGGATCTCAGCAAGGATACTTCATTACCCTATTTAAATTTTCCATTTGAGCATTTTTTCGTTCAACATTGAACCGTTCAAGCAACCTTTCCCCACCTAATAACTTTTGAGTGAACCGTCTGAATGGAATAAACTTTTTTTTGTTTGAAAGATCTCGGAGAGGCTCTCCCATACATTTCCATATTTTGCTTTTTGATTTGAACCATTTTTCGTTCAATATTGAACCGTTCAGAAAAAAAATTAACATTAGCGTCTACGGGGAATTTAAGTTGAATGTTGATTCTGAACTTAAAGTCGGATTTCCTTCAAACTAACTTTGTAAGAAAATGGTTTTGATAAATAGTGTTTGTAAAGTACTTTTCTGAGTAATCTTCTGTGAGGACTTTGATTCCGACTCCGACTCCGCAAACGTGGCGGAATTGCAGGCTCAGAAAAAAAAATGACTGACTGTGCAGACGATTTTTTGTTTATTTATTCATTTGTTTTATTTTATTTATTATTATTATTATTTTTTTGGCAGACGATTTTTTCTGTAACAAAAATTTTTCATTCACGAGAACATTTTATTCTTTATTTATATTTAACAACTGATAACTAACAACTATATTTAACAACTTTTTAACCGATTAAAAGTGAAATTCGAGACATTTTATTAACGGACGAGTTTTTTTTTTCTTATCTTTTTTTTTCTTTCTTTGATAAAATACGTTTTGATGCTCTTTGTACTTTTATTTATTTATTTATTTATTTTATTATTATTATTAAAATTTTTTTTTTTTGAAAACAATGGAGGATTTTTTCTACGGAGGAACTGTAACAGTTGCACTCTTTAAAAGGTGCGACAAAGCTTCATTTATTCTTTAATTACTTTTTACGTGTCTATTTCATCTGATGAGAGGGGTATAGTTTGCTTTTCGAAATCAGCTCTATGTGCTAAAAAGGTATGTTTGACATAATTTTCAGTTTCAGATAATCAAGAGAATAATGATCAGATGCGAGAATGCCGATGTCGATGTACGGGAAAGTAGGCTCGTTTAGTTCTTGACAGAACTTCTTGTTCACAAGCCAATTATGCTGTCAGCATAACGATATTTTAATAGGAAACTTGAAGTGAAGACAAGTGTATTTTCTGAAAAAGGAAAAAAAAAAACCGGATTGAAATTGAGCTTGGTAGATTTTTTTTTGAGAGGGGGGGGGGGTGTTAGAAGGAGATTTTTTTTATGAATTTATTCTGAAGACAAAGGTTTTTCTTATGGAAGAAAAAAAATCGAGAATGAAAATGCAATATTTCTTTCTCTCATGAAATGAAGATGATTTATTTGACTGAAATATTATGGTAGTTTCGAACAACTTTTTCACACTTGTGATGCAGAAAAGATTTGGAAGCATTCAGCAGAATAATTGTTACTTAATTGGATAAAAATTGCTTGATTTTATTTATTTTATATAGAGCGATTCCATACCAAATCACCGAATGGGGGTCGCACGACCGACTAGGATTTTTTTTTTAATTTGGTACACAGATTGATGGTATAGAGGTATGAAAAAGCCCAAAAGGAAAGTTACCTGCTCCACTTATTTTCTGAGATACATGCCCTCAAAGTTTGTCCGCCACGTCAAAATACCAAAAAAGTGATGTTATTTAATCATTTTTTATAAAAAATCGTACTCATGCAAAATAAAAGTGTTAGATATCTATGGAAACGAGTTACTCCAGGCATTCTGAAAAAAAAATACTAGAACGTTCATAATGAAAATTGCCAAGGTACAGGGCTCTTTGAAGTTGTCACCACAAAAACTAGATTTTGCAGATTTTGCTAAAATTCAGGCATTTATTACAAAAAAAGGCAAACAAAACCAAAGGTTTTCTCTCTTTCTGGTAGTGTACAGGTCCTCCCTGTAAATTGCTACGCAATAAATTTTTTGGGTTTCTCACTCCTTCTTGGAAATATTTTAGCTTAAAGATAAGCCGTAAGGCAAAAAATGCGTTTTTGGCCATCTTGGCAGCCATTTTTCTCATAAAGGGGGAGCAGTAGAAACTTTAATTTTTTTTTTAAACAAGCCACTGATATGTTAGCTATTCACAGGAAAAGAGTTTACTTTTGGTTATTTCTCCCATTAAGAGATATCCTGCTGACAGTATATGCATGTTTTTCGCGACGACCATATGCTTTTGTTCCCCCTCTCATGGACTTAAAATTAATTAAACCAAAAAATAATGATATATTTATTATTAGCTGTATTATCTACCCAATATGTCATGAAATTTAATTTATTAAATCATTGAACAATAAATTAGATAATTGATGAAAAAAAGAAAAAGTATTTCTCTGATGCCTGAGCATTATGCATTCATAATTATAAAGCACTAAATACTTTCTTGAGAAATTAATTAACATAAATGAGCTCTAAATATTTATATTATAAGCAATACCCAATCTTGTGATTGGGATACTCCTGTTTTTAATTGAAGAATTTCTTGAATATCACATGAATATCAGGAAAATAAATGAGGTCTTTTCGTTTGATGTAGGATATTTTATGACAAATTTCATTTGATGGGCTACTAACTGAGCATGGTGATAAAGAGCTATTAATTTCAGCATCGAATTCCATTTTACCTTATTAACAGTTAAATATTTATAAAATAATTAAATAAATAATTTAATATAAAGCCATGCTTGAAGAATTAAAATTAGTGCAACTAATTTATTCCCATACTGATCTTTACAAAACTGACATGTGTTGAGCACTGATAAGAACTGACAAGAATAAGTTTACTCACTAAAATACTAGTTCACAGATACTATAAAGCGTACATTCTATTTTCTACAAAATAATACTGCAACAAAGAACAAGGGTATAAAGGGTAGGTACTAAAGAATTTCTTGAAAAATCAATTAAAATAAAGGAGCTTCGAATATTTATCTCATAGGCAATACCCAATCTTGTGATTGGATGTTCCTGATTGATGGCTATAAACAGGAGGATACCCTTGTTCTTTGTTGCAGTATTATTTTGTGGAAAATAGAATGTATGCTTTATAGTATCTGTGAACTAATATTTTAGTGAGTAAACTTTTTCTTGTCAGTTCTTATCAGTGCTCAACGCATGTCAATTTTGTAAAGATCAGTATGGGAATAAATTAGTTGCACTAATTTTAATTCTTCAAGCATGGCTTTATATTAAATTATTTATTTAATTATTTTGTAAATATTTAACTGTTAATAAGGTAAAATGGAATTCGATGCTGAAATTAATAGCTCTTTATCACCATGCTCAGTTAGTAGCCCATCAAATGAAATTTGTCATAAAATATCCTACATCAAACGAAAAGACCTCATTTATTTTCCTGATATTCATGTGATATTCAAGAAATTCTTCAATTAAAAACACGAGTATCCCAATCACAAGATTAGGTATTGCTTATAATATAAATATTTAGAGCTCATTTATGTTAATTAATTTCTCAAGAAAGTATTTAGTGCTTTATAATTATGAATGCATAATGCTCAGGCATCAGAGAAATACTTTTTCTTTTTTTCATCAATTATCTAATTTATTGTTCAATGATTTAATAAATTAAATTTCATGACATATTGGGTAGATAATACAGCTAATAATAAATATATCATTATTTTTTGGTTTAATTAATTTTAAGTCCATGAGAGGGGGAACAAAAGCATATGGTCGTCGCGAAAAACATGCATATACTGTCAGCAGGATATCTCTTAATGGGAGAAATAACCAAAAGTAAACTCTTTTCCTGTGAATAGCTAACATATCAGTGGCTTGTTTAAAAAAAAAATTAAAGTTTCTACTGCTCCCCCTTTATGAGAAAAATGGCTGCCAAGATGGCCAAAAACGCATTTTTTGCCTTACGGCTTATCTTTAAGCTAAAATATTTCCAAGAAGGAGTGAGAAACCCAAAAAATTTATTGCGTAGCAATTTACAGGGAGGACCTGTACACTACCAGAAAGTGAGAAAACCTTTGGTTTTGTTTGCCTTTTTTTGTAATAAATGCCTGAATTTTAGCAAAATCTGCAAAATCAAGTTTTTGTGGTGACAACTTCAAAGAGCCCTGTACCTTGGCAATTTTCATTATGAACGTTCTAGTATTTTTTTTTCAGAATGCCTGGAGTAACTAGTTTCCATAGATATCTAACACTTTTATTTTGCATGAGTACGATTTTTTATAAAAAATGATTAAATAACATCACTTTTTTAGTATTTTGACGTGGCGGACAAACTTTGAGGGCATGTATCTCAGAAAATAAATGGAGCAGGTAACTTTCCTTTTGGGCTTTTTCATACCTCTATACCATCAATCTGTGTACCAAATTAAAAAAAAATCCGAGTCGGTCGTGCGACCAGCTTTTTTTTTTTTCGGTGATTTGGTATGGAATCGCTCTATATTCTTTATATGTATACTTCTTTCCAGAAGCAAGCAATACAAATTTTTATATGTGAATTATTTTGTTTATTTCTCATTCGCTTTCAAACGTATAGTTCGTTTTAAATGATAAACAGCTGTGAAATGATTTTCCAGATAATTTAATGATTGCTTTTGTTTATTGCATTTTAATATTTAACAATACGTGGAGGCTTACACTTTTGCCAACTTCAAATTTAGTGAGAAATTTAGCAAAACTATAATCAGCTTTTCTTTTGAAAAACTCTCTTTCTTTCAACTTTGAAATGTTTCTTTCGAAATGTTGTTCTATTTTCATTCCAAATTTTGATCTTATTTACTTGTTCCTCTTTGAATGTAAATGGTATCTCATTGAGAAGAGGTGTCGAATTACTCAATGAGTTTTGCACTCAATTTTCAATCTAGAGAGGAAAAAAAAGACTAAGCTCACATTTTTGTAAAGGCACAAATTTTTCAAAGATAGAAAGGGGGGGGGGGGATTTCCCCTCGTGATACCCCTGAATGATGGGCCTGCATTGGATACAGTTATTGCTGCAAGCGGACACAGTTTTATACACTAATTATAATATATATAATATAAGATATATCAGCCAAATCGGAAACTATGGTCCTTCGGCTCGGAATTGGATTGTGTAAGGAGCGCTCCGATGGAAGGATAACAATCGTTGTGACGGCCTTAAAATAAATAGCTAAATTTCTAAATGAAAATCGTTATTTGAAATTTGTCTTACGATTCGAGAAATTTGGAGAATTTTTTTTTAAATTCAAATGCCCATTTTCATTAGGTTAAATTTGTACATACCCGTGTATTACCATTCGGAGAAATTTGAAGCTCCATTCGCGAAATCTAAAATTTTGTGGAATCAAAGTTTTGCAATTTGTAGAAATTACTATAATTTGTTACATGGATTTCTTTACACTATGCTGTTTCAAATACAATGCCATGTAACTAATAGTGTGATCGCATTTCAAGTTTTCTGTAAAAAGTTTGATAAGCGATTATTCGATGGAGCTGAACCCATATGACTAAATTGCTGAGAGAGAAAAGCGTGATTGTGGAACGTAGTAAGAATTTTATAATGCATATTTGTTGTCTTTAAATGTAAAACCCCCCAAAAAAATTATAAGTTAATGTTTAAACAAAAAAAAAAGAACTTCGAATTTCCATAAATTCAATATTTCTCATGAATTTATACATTGAATTTTTGCGATTTTTCTCTGTCGCTGTCCCTTAAATAGAATGTCCTTTAATCAAAGGTAAATTCATGGAGGTCACTATTTAATGGAATTGGGACCAAAAAAGTGTTCCTTATTCAGAGGTATCCCTTAAAGGAGGTACTTCTGTATATTGATATCATGGACCCGTCGCAACACACCTCGTCTCTTCTTACAGCATGCATCCACTTTAGGAACCCAAGGACGGATCCAGAAAGTTTTCAAGGGAGAGGCGATTGGTGTGGTCTCTGTTATTTTTTACTATGCATACTGGTTTACCAATATTGATCGTAAAAGTTTTGGATTGTAATTTCGATTCCAGGGACGAGCCCCAAAACTCTTTCCACCAACTTCATTAAAACTCTTATGAAATTGCATTTTTAGAACTTCAACGTCGAAAAACTCCCGGTGAAAAGTCCCCCAAGGGATTGGCGATCTCCCCCATCGTCTAACCCTTATAGCCGCCCTTTCAGAAACCCCTGTTCTATTCTATATCATATTTTTTCCCCACTTTGATTTGGATTGTGATTTAGCTTCCATTCGTATTTCTAATCTGAAATCGAGGAAACGACATTTCTCGATGCGAAGTTTGCTGCTTTGAAAGGGGACAGTTGTCAGTTTTCGAAACAACTTAACGCCTTCGAACGAACTTTTGCCCTCAGTAAAAGACAACTGATCGAAGCGTCCCCATCTTCAAAATTTATCAGATTGTTTAATGTGCTTATGAAAGTAATCAGAGACGGATAGAACAAGTGGAAGTGGTGCGTTCCCTCAGGGCGCTTCCATAATTAGGAAATCCTGCCGGGAAAGAGCTTAATTGAGATAGTTTTTTTTTTTCGCCTTCACGCTAAGGTATATAAGGGGAGCCGACTCTTCGACATTTTGGTCTCTAAAGAAACACTTGACACCACTTGTACAGGGCAAGGACGGATCTGGAAACTTTTCAAGGGAAGGGCGATTGATTTTCATCACTTACTTTTTATTCTGTATGCTGGTTAGCAAATACTGTTCAGAAAAATTTCGGACTTCATTTCCGAAAAAATTCTGGGAGATAGCTCTCCAAAATCATTAAAACTCATTCCAAAATTTCGTTTTTTGAGCTTTGATATCGAAAAATTACCGGTGGAAAGTCCCTCAAGGGAGGGGCGATCGCACCCATCGCCCCTCCCTTGTATCCGCCCCTGGTACAGGGGTGTGCAACGTATGGTCTGCTGACCATATGCGGTCCTCGAAGTTGACACGTGTTATCCGTTGTGATGTTTAATGGTACGCATTGAAAACTATTTTCTGGACCTTCCAAAACAGCCGATCATTTTCATTCGGTATTTGGAACTGTTGCTTTGTACAGGGTCCGACGTAATGAATAGTAAGATGTAAAAGACGCAGAACTTTGAAACAAATTGAAAGTTTTATTGAAAACAAAGAGAAATGTATGCCATTTAATTACCAAGTATGCCATTACTTGGTTTTAAACATGACAATGTTCGCCATCACGATCAGAGCGTCGAATGAAAGCTTCCATCACCCAATCAGCACGTTCAATGGGATTTCCTCCACAGCAGTGCGTACACTCTCAAAAATTTCTTCTTAAATTGACGGAAATTTTCTTGGCAGCAGTGCTGCCGGAAGATTAACGATATTTGACGGATTTCCGTTTCTATTTTTTCTGTCAAATGAAGAAACTTCTGTTTTTATTTCTTTCGTTACAAGAGGGAAGTGCTCCGTTATTTGACGAATTTCCGTTTCGTTCTTTCTCCTGTTAATTGAAGAAATTTCCGTCTTTATTTTTTCCGTTATGGGAGGGTAATTTTCCGTTATTTAAAGAAACGTCCGTTATGGTTGTTTCTGTTACACAAATGATTTATTTCGTCATTTGAAGTAATGTCCGTTGCGATCGTTTCCGTTAGATGTAGGAAATTTTGAGTTTTTCGAAGAAACTCGTTATTTTTGTTTCTCTTAAATGATGGATTTCTTTTTCCAGCCCTTAGAAAAAAAGAAAATTTTTGTACAGATTGAAGCAGAGTCAATCGGTTTAGACCAAATCGTTTTTTTTTTTTTTCAAACTTTGTGTTTTTACAGTGTAATATTAAGTTTGCTAAATAGTTTTATTTTTGCATCCATGCAATTTTTTTATTCAATTCATATTACCATTAATTCACCATTCATTTTCATATGTACTAATACCTTAATAGTTAAAAAATTTTCAAACAAAATTTCCTTAAAGCTTTACTGATGTAGAAATGAAATTGCATATTTTTACGCTTAATAATTAAATTAAATGTAAAATTATTAAGTCCAAACGAGAATCTAATTTACATGAATTTTAGCATTTGTTGACAATAAATTAATAACGTCTTGATGTCTCTGAAAAAAAATTGCTCTCATTACGATTGGGGCTTAAACCGGTTTTTTAACAACCCTGAATTGAAGAAAACTATATTTTATAAATACTAATATAACTATATTTATAAAATATATTTAGAAAAATACCAAGAGAAAATCAGAAATTTGTATTTGAAAGCAACCTACAACCTTTTTCAAACAATTATTCACTTAAATAGGAATTTTTAAGATATTAAAAAGTATTCTTGAATTTATATTTAACCTATTTCTTTTTTCAATCATATTCAGAAATGCCTTCAAGTCAAAAATTAGCCGCAACCAGCTCAGGACTTAAGCATCAGGACCTAAAAAAATGTTATTAAACCCATATGATTCACCAACAAAAAGCTGTGCTTAGTAACTTCTTATAAGTAGAAGATGATTGACACCTGTTTTAATAACTTAGTAAACAATAGGAGAATGAATTTACAGTAAGAGAATGTAGAATTTTATTTTTACAGGCATTTATTCATACAGGCAATATTACTACAACTTTCTTCTTTTCGACTCATGGTTCCTCTTTCTGGTTTTATTTCTACAAAAACTCTAAAAGAAAAGAAAAATAAAAGAAAATTATAACAAGACAATAAAAACTTAACTGAGCAGGGTGCTGCACTATGCCATATGCTTGGTTAATGAATTCTCGCCTTTTACTTGTAACTTAAGTTCATTAAAAGTGAGCATTCTTTTTTTGAAAATAATTGCTTCAAAAATTATTCTATTTTCAAGTGACTTAAAAAAATGCTGTTTACAAAATGCAATTTTCTCAGCAGCAGCACTCTGCTCCTTTTTTTAACTTCTGAAAAACTCCCATATATATACTGTTGGCCCCGCTTAAACAAATACTGTCGGTTCCAAGATATATTATTCGATTAAACAGGGATTTTTAACATTGTGTCTATGGCATGGGTTCTAGGATGCTTTATTCATTTAAGCGGGGACGACAACACACATATATATATATATATATCTTAATATATAAAAATTACGTGTCCCTGTGTTTGTGGCCAATGGACTCCTCAGCTACTGAACAGATTTTAACCAAATTTTACACGCAGTTTCAGTTTGATCCAACTTAAATGATAGGATAGTTTTTATCTTAATTTAGGACCGCAATATATTTGTTATTGCAAATTATGTATTTAGCTACCAGCTTTTCTGTGTTCTTGGCTAAGCCTTTTTACTAAGCCTTTTTTGACACCTCCATGGCTGAGCGCAGGGTCGGACTGGCCATGTGGGCATTCGGGCAAATGCCCGGTGCGCCGCTCTGAAAAGCGCCGGTCGACAGACGTTGGTGGTTTTTTTTTTTTTTTTTTTTTTTTTTTTACGGCAAACTTTTTCTGCATTAATTTTTGTTCGCTGAAAAATTTTTGTTTTTTTTTTGTCGCCTTGAATTACATCGAATATTATTCACACCAGGCGCGGATCCAAGTTGCGCAATGGGGGCAATTGTCCCTCCCTGAACAAATGAGGGGGGGGGGCGCTTCCATAGCTTCAAGTGGCGCCGAAGGCGCCTAGGTGCTCTCCGTACTTAAAACACCAATATTGCTTCAAGCCGTTCAAGCTTCGGCACCCCCTTCTCACTGACCTAAGGCACCTTTGCGCTCTCAGCACTTAAAACGCCAATAATGCTTCAAGTTTCGGCGCACCTGAAGCGGCGCTTCCAAAGCTGCAAAAAGCGCCAATATTGCTTCAAGTTTCGGCGCCCTTGAGGAAGCGCTTCCAAAGCTTCAAGGGGCGCCGAAGTCGCCCCCTTCTGACTGACCGAAAACTCCTGCATTCTCCGTACTTAAAATGCCAATACTGCTTCAAACTACATAGACCCTTAACACTCAAACACTCAGAAATAATTTTACTAAAAAAGTAAGTTGGTAAAAGAACATTTACAAGCACAAAAAAAAAAAAAAAATGATACGTCTCAATCTCCCCCGCCCGGTGCTTTAAGTAAGCAAAAAATATTTTTCGCTTCCTCAATCACATCAATTATTGTTAAAGGCAGGCTTTCGCTTAATTTGCCTTACCTATATTTTACGCTAGTGCTACTATTATTTTTAAATTGTTTTTGTTTGCAAAATGCGATTTATATAGTGTTTTCAAGTACATTTCAAGCAGTGGCGTACATATCACCATTACCACCCCCGTGGAGTGCACGACGTTTGAGAGCTAACGATTCAGAAAAACAGCACAATAAACTACATGGGGAAATATTTTTTATAGTTTAATACGGGGTGAGGGGCGAACTTACAAATCTTGTCGGAGGGAAAGGGGCGCACCTAAGCCTATGTACGCGAAACGTTTCAAGCATATACATTAATGAATTATTTATTTTTTATAGTAGAATAGCATGAGCATGACACAAAAAACTGTGTTGGTTATGAAAACGAATTATTAAAGTCTTTAAAAAGAAAGAGAAGATATTCGGAAATATATTATTCTCGTTTACGAAGTTTTCAACATGTATGGAATGGGGCGTGTCCGCGTACTCCTAAGAGGCGCAATATATGCAACTTATTAGTTTTCCTTCTAAATTTAGGGGAATGTCTCGAAATTTGGTACAAAAGGAAGAACATGCCATTAGAAATTATTTGTTTCCTTACTCAACCTGTGTAGAATAGGGGTAGAGCGAGTCCGTGTCACCCTAGGGGCGCAATGTCCGCAACCGTGTTTTCCCTCTTCATTTAGGGGGAACGTTTCGAAATGTGGTACACAAGAATCAAAACATTTATAAAAAATATTCGTCCTCTTTACCGGTTCTCAACTAGTTTGTGGTGGGGTGCTTTCCACATCCCCCCCCCCCCCCCAGGGGAGGAGAATGTCTGCAAGTTTGAGTTCTCTCTAAATTTAGGAAGGATATTTTGAAATTTAATTCAAGAGAAAGAAAATATTCGGAAAAATTATTTCTGTCCGTCACCGGTTCCGCACGAATATCGGATGGAAGGTCCAAAACCAAATGGTCCATGAACAGAAGATCCATGTCTAAAAGATCCGCGGGATAGAAGGTCCGCGAGACAGAGACAGAACATACGCAACTTGTAACGTATATTTCCCTTTAAATTTAGAGGAAAAGTTTTGGAGTTGGATGCAAAAGAAAGAAAGAGATTTGGAAAATCTATTTGACTCACCCACGATTCTCAACCTGTGTGGAAGTGAGGCTCGCTGATATTGCGCCCTAGGGGCGCAATATCAGCGACTTATCATCCCCCACCCCCCTAAACTTTTGAGAGAAAGTTTTGGAATCGGGCACACTCTAAAGGTTTAATCCGTAGCACAAGCGGCTGGAACACCAAAAAAGTGGGGGGGGTCAAGATAAATGTGAGTGGGGAAAGAAAAATATGTGTGTGGGGGGGGGGGGGTGCGAAGCATCACCTCGAAAGTTTTTCTTTTTTTTGAAGATAAATTTTGCTATATTGGGTAGGGATTTTAACGTTACTAATTAAATGACCTCTAAAAATGCGAAATATGAACTTAAAATCAACCAGGCTGGTTGTTCTTTATTCATTTTTATGAAGTAATATGAAAAAAGTCCAATGTTATGGAATTTTCAGCTGTTATCTTGGTAAAATTAATCAATCCACTGAGTAAAAAATCGTTTTTCACTCGATCATCATTTTATAGATCCGTAGTAGCCCGATTTTATTAATTTCTGTTCAACTAACTTACATTATATGACTTTAATTTCGTCGCTGACGTATCTTTTGAGATGGTATGTTCGATTTTGTTTTATTTTATTACTGCGATGTTTTCTTTCTTTTTTTTTAACTACATTAATTTTTGTTTGTTGAAAAATGAAGGATTTTTTGGCGTGGGATAAAAAATATCGGAAATTTGAAAAAGCTAGACCACCCAGAAATCTCATTTCCTAATCACACACTTAGGGAGTCTTAGCCACTTATCTTGATGACCATCATCATAATAAAAAGGGATGGAGAGAGGGTCACTTCCTTTCACACTACTCACATTACAACGTAGATCGCTGTCAGGGTTGGGGGATTCCCTCAACCCTGGATCGCTGTAAGCAATTGTGTCACATCTGTTTTTATTCATCAACAGGACTCGACTCACGTCGAAACATCTTTGCCCAGTTTCCAAAAGGGCTTTTTCTCAGAATGCACCATTTTTCCTTGCCAGCTTTCTATGTCAGATTACCAAGACAGTTTTATTGCTCATCTGACATCTCGTTCTTTCTTCCGACCGTTTTAGGTGGACAAAGAAAACTAGAGCGCTGGGGGGTTGCTGATAAAAATATAATTGGACGCCGCACCCGCACGCCGTCGCGTGTTCATTTCAAGTGTCCATGCAAAACATTGTTTCATTTTAGCTCTTTCGTGACGAGGACCATGTCCCAAGTTTATCAGCTTTCGAAAAAATTATCCCGAATGTCTTTAAAGTGTATTTAAAATTATATTCAGTGCATAAATAGAGTAACCGAACTATTTTTTGAGAATATTCCGAAATGTAAGTAAAATGATTGATTATATATATATATATTTATTAATTCACTGTAATTATTTGTTATAATTATTTATTTTGTTGAAAGTATGCTGTGTTAAGATTTGTTAGTGATCGAATTTTCTTGTTAGTGTTGTAAAAATGTTTCGGTCACTAACGCTTCGCAAAAAAATATTTGTTTCTAGTTATGATTACAACTCAGGGTGTATCGAAAGTACCTTTGTGTGTCTGCGTTATTTAATTAAACAAATATTTTTGTTTTCCAAATGAGGTCTGAAGTTAAAAGTTTTCCACAAAAAATTCATTCTTTCTAAATATTAAAGTAAGGTTTTTTTTTTCTTTTCCCAAGTTGACTGAGGTAAAGAAAGAAGTTGAATATTATTGTTAAATATAATTTTTGCTGCAATGCTATAGTTACGTCTCCCGCATAGTACTAAAAAAATAGAATTTTTTTTAAAGTTAAATTTTTCCTCACGAAAAAATTAATTACCTACTTTGCGTGGCATGAAACATGCTTTCAACACTAAAACTGCTAATTCTTTTGTAAAATGACCTCCTGAATCCATGCAATGAGGGGAGAGATTTTTAGAGGGGAAGAGAGCATTATATCAACCGCAGAGATGAAGCGAACTTCGGCCTATGATAATTTATGTTGCAAATTTGCATTTTAAAGTTATAATTACATAAAATATTGTTATTTAAGCTATACACAATTATCAAACATAGTAAAACACATAAGAAAATTATGTTTAATTAATATGATTGTGTATATTGAACCCGTGGAATCAGAAACTGTTCAATAATTAACAATATATTCTATTTAATTAGAAAAAATATTTATTTGCTTATTTATTCTTATGAAATAAACAAGTCAAATAAAATTTAATTTAATTAATAATTATATGAACTTCAATTGCTTTAAGTTACTTTAACACTTCAGTTGAACACTTTAGCTGCTTTAAAATGAGCCATTTTTAAAAACATTTCTACTTTTGTAACGTAGAAAAAAGAAGAAAATTTAATTTTTCTCATCTACCAGACAATAATTTTTTTTTAATCATATTTTATTTTATAGAGTTATTGTGTCACAGATGTAAACTATCAGTTTTTGTCAAATTTATGTGGTAAAAAAAATTAACACATTTTGTAGATATAATCAACAAAAAGTAAATTGAAACTGAATTTTTATTTATTTTTTATCAAGCAAAATACGAGGAAAGGGCCCATTCGCACACATCCACTTTTGATGAAAGATACAATTAGTTTCAATTTCATTTGTTTTTAAAAGAAAAAGCTTATTTTTCATTTGATCATTCTAGAAATAAACAGTTCTAAAATTAAACGTATTAAATATTTTATATAAAATATAAACACTGAATTACAAGTAACGAAAAATGCATGTGCATGACTCTAACAAATTCAACATAAGTTCAAAATTTTTATATGAGGATATTTAGATATCTATTACAATACTAAGATATAGTGTAAATAGCACCTAAATGCTGTTAAATTATTCTGTGATTTAAGATTTGATAGCAGTTGGTTTTATTACAAACATCAGCTTAATTATTAATTATGCTTTTTCACATTCCAAATAATGCTTCATGTTACTTGCCATAAAGAAGTTAGAAATGTTTTCTTTTCTGGTACTACTAGTAAAAAACAAAAAATAGTGAAATTAATCAAAATATGAAACGGTAAGCCAAAGATTTTGTGTAACACTAAGAATATTAAAACATAAGGATTATTCAAAGTTTCCCTAAGTCCAGACCACCTCGGACCCCTTTCTGAAAATTACTAACTTCGCTCTCCCCCCCCCCCCCCATGTGCTAATATGTTTTTACTGTTCCTCCTTTAAATTTATTGCTCTTTGTATTATTTTGAGCTCTTATCTAGTTTTCATTATTTAACATTATTATTTTGCACTGCAAAAGTAACAATCTATAAGGAATTAAAATGTTATTACCTAATTTCTACAGTATCTATATACATAAAAGACTATCTTTGAAAACGTATGTCCGGGGTAATCTTCCAAACTACTGAACCGATTTTAACCATTTTTTCACCGTAGATAGCTACAGTAACAGGGAGCAGGATAAGCTGTAATTTATTTCTAAAAAGCTTAGTTTAAAAAAGTTAATATGGAAAACAGTTAATTTTATGTCATTTCCCCATTAAATGATTAAATTTTCAACCCATTGTTGCAAAAATTTGGTGCCATGCAGCAACAATATTGATTGTAATCATATTGAAAATTTTGAACCAAGGCTTCTCTGGAGTAAGTATGGAATTTATTGCCTTCTAAGGATTTTTATATTTATCTGAGCCAACAATCGCTAACGGGTGAAATAAAAAAAAATTGATTTTGGCAATAGTTAGAGAATAGAAAGTGTTTATAGTCAAAAAAATTTCTAAATTAGGTACATAAGATGTTTTCACCGCACCAATGTTGTCACGAGGATAGAAACTAATAATGGGACTTATTTAACGAGCAATATTTGGAAATGGTTAATTTCAGTGCGATTGATACTGTAAATATATATTTATTTTACTATATCAAGCTTATAACATTTCCTATTTACTCAAACATTATTTGTAGCTTGCTATTTTTTTTTAGCTTGCATTATTTTTTTTATAGTTTATTCATAACATAGCCATTGTTTACAGAAGTAGCCATTATGTTTATAGATATGCACTTTAGTGTTGGGAAATTTATGAATGAGTTTCACTAAACCACCCTACACCCACAGAAACCCGGGCAGGACCGGGTACCCGGCTAGTGTTTACTATGAATAACGAACTTCTGAAGTTTCGTGAACAATACAATGTTAGCTTAGTTTAAGTGTGTTTATTTTTCATGGGCTGCGCATGAAATATTATTTTTGGATTGGAAATATGCGTTCAAATAGAGGTTTCAATGTAGAAGGGGGCATAAAAGCAAGAAAATTTTTTGAAGAATGATACTCAACTTCATTGTCGAAATCGGCAAACATGAAAAAAAAAAAAAAAAAAAATCATTGTAAAGAATTAAAGGGGGAGGAGATTGAAAAATGATTATTTCATAAGAATCTGAGTATTTATTTTTAGTAATTAATTCATCAGACACGCATGAAATTAGCAGTTCAGTTTGGAATAAATTATGGTTTTTAATAATTACATTAATTTATAATATCTTTTATAAATTATATTCATAATTAATAAATTAGATTAATAAGGATTTAATTTTTTCATAATAAATATATTAATTAACTAACTATAGTACTAATTAATTAATCATAGTAGTAATTAATCAATTATGTTAATAATTAATTACATTAATAATTAATTATATTTATAATTAATTATATTTATAATTAAGTTAATTAATTACACCAATTAAATACTGAATTAATAATGAATGTTTTCTTTTTAATTGGTGAGGCGCCGGTTATCTCAGGATGCCCGCGCCGAATGTGCTTCCCAGTCCGACCCTGGCTGAGCGACATAAAGCACACGTTCTGGCAGCTTCTGGAGCGTAGTAAACAAGTAATAATCTTTCTTATCTTAATATATAAAAATTACGTGTCCCTGTGTTTGTGGCCAATGGACTCCTCAGCTACTGAACAGATTTTAACCAAATTTTACACGCAGTTTCAGTTTGGTCCAACTTAAATGATAGGATAGTTTTTATCTCAATTTAGGACCGCAATATATTTTTTATTGCAAATTATGTATTTAGCTACCAGCTTTTCTGTGTTCTTGGCTAAGCCTTTTTACTAAGCCTTTTTTGACACCTCCATGGCTGAGCGACATAAAGCACACGTTCTGGCAGCTTCTGGAGCGCAGTAAACATGTAATAATCTTTCTTATCTTAATATATAAAAATTACGTGTCCCTGTGTTTGTGGCCAATGGACTCCTCAGCTACTGAACCGATTTTAACCAAATTTTACACGCAGTTTCAGTTTGGTCCAACTTAAATGATAGGATAGTTTTTATCTCAATTTAGGACCGCAATATATTTTTTATTGCAAATTATGTATTTAGCTACCAGCTTTTCTGTGTTCTTGGCTAAGCCTTTTTACTAAGCCTTTTTTGACACCTCCATGGCTGAGCGACATAAAGCACACGTTCTGGCAGCTTCTGGAGCGCAGTAAACAAGTAATAATCTTTCTTATCTTAATATATAAAAATTACGTGTCCCTGTGTTTGTGTCCAATGGACTCCTCAGCTACTGAACCGATTTTAACCAAATTTTGCACGCAGTTTCAGTTTGGTCCAACTTAAATGATAGGATAGTTTTTATCTCAATTTAGGACCGCAATATATTTTTTATTGCAAATTATCTATTTAGCTACCAGCTTTTCTGTATTCTTGGCTAAAATTCTTTAAACATACCCGGAATGCCACCACATAATCTGCGGTTAAAAATTGGTTCACCCATAGTTCTTCTACGTAATTTAAATCCACCGAGATTATGCAATGGTACGCGTTTAGTTATCAAAAAAATCACCGGGAACATTATTGAGGCAATCATTTTGACTGGCAAGTTTAAAGATGAAGTAGTTCTGTTGCCACGTATCCCAATGACACCGTCAGAATCTTCAATACCCTTCAAAAGGCTACAGTTTCCCATTCGTTTAGCTTTCGCCATGTCCATTAATAAGTCCCAAGGACAAACAATGTCAATTTGCGGTTTAGATTTAGAAAATCCATGTTTTTCCCATGGGCAACTATAGGTCGCTTGCTCCCGTGTGGGAAAACCGTCCAATCTATTTTTGTTTACAAGAGACAGATTAACAAAGAATATTGTGCACCGATTAGTGTTGAGTTAAACTGAAATTAAAAATGCTTATAATTCAAAAAATAACAAATAATATTGGTTAATTATCTACCCTACCTACATTATTAAAAAATAAAATGTTACATTAAAAAATAAAATGTTACAATAGCAATTAGCAAATTTTTAATTAACTCAATTGTTACAAGCTTGAATATAATATTTCTAAGTACTAAAATGCTACATTTTTTGTTGATTTTTTGTTTCTAGCAAACTTAGGAAATTTTTGTTCGATTGTTTTCATATTTTGACCTCAAATTCATATTTATATAAAGTTGATCTCTATAACAGTAATAAAGTTTTTCGTTTCTATTGAAACATTATAGTTTAACCCATACCTTAGCCACAGCAACGCGTGGCCGGGTCAGCTAGTATATATATATATATATATATTATAACAGAAAAGAAACTTTTAATGGAACACATTGCAAATATCAATCCTTTTATTTCCTTCCTGCCCTTACATCTAAAAATTTAGGACAGATGTGGCTTGACTCCTGGTCCGGATCCGGTCTTTAGGGCTCCATCTAACCATTGCCATCCCTAGTTGCAAGTTTAAAAAATGTTTGCTGTTACCTTCATGTATGGTAGTTCCAGCGAAAATGGTACAAATCATGTCTGAAACTCTCTACTTATATTAAGATTATCAATTTAAATAATTTCCAGCAATTAATCATATTTTCTTTATTGAGTTTCCATTTACTTGTGTATAATGAAGTGTAAATAACTAGTACATGACTCATTTATGAAAGTATTTAAATATTTTGATCACTTTGTGTAACAGAGTGAACAAATAAGCCTTTAAAAATATCCTTATAATCACAAAGAAAAATTAGAATCATAGAACAAGCATAAAGTGGAATAAACAGCCAAAACTGTAAGTCTGTCTGCAATTTTGAGAAAAAAAAAACTATTTTTTTCATCATGAAATTGACTGTAACAGAGTGGACATCCCACAGTTCAAATTGACTACCATAAAAAAAGAGTTAGGCTCACCCTGGTTGTTGACTACATAATTTAATGTAGCAAGCTAATCACGGCAGTTATACTATCTATATTTTTTAAAAAATATATCAGATTGAATGCTAAGTTTTATTTTATTTCCAAAAGGCTTGTAACAGAGTGGACAATTCGCAACACCGAAAATCTAGGGACATGGATGAATGAATAATAGTGTTTTTGGGGGAAATTCTTTTCATTTGCGTAATAATCTGCAGAAATGGTGTCAGAAGCATCTTTTGCGCAGTGCATTGTAATTTATTTTGTTGTTACATTTCAGTTTAATTTTAAATCATATTAAAAATTCTAGCAATTTGAAGCTAGGACGCGTCATTTTTCCCTTCTTCTGACAAAGATAATTTTTTTGTGTCCTTTCTAAATTGATTATACCTAATCAATTGATACTTGATGACACAAAATTAAATGGAGAACCATTAAAAATAGTTTTTAATGGGTGGTAGTTATTAAAATTGATTTTAAAAAACTCTGAAGTCTCGGACATGATTTGCACCATTTTTGCTTGAATGACCCATATAAAAAACACAAACTCCAAAATATTTGTGTCCGGAGTAAACTCAAAAACTACCCGACCGATTTTGTCCCAATTTTTACAGCAGTTGCAGGTTACAGGGAAGATTGTTAGACCAGGTCGGAAAAAATTCAATGAATAGTTCTTTTATTTGAAATCTAAATTTTTGACCCAAAAATAGCTCTATATTTAGAAATTTCATTGGTATTAATTAAATAATTAAAGTATTTTAAAATAATCCTTGAAAAAAAAAAACTTGAAATAGATTAGGAAAAAATGTTTCAAAACTTGTTTTTGCTATTCAATTTTGGAAAAACAAGTATGTATTCCAATTCTAGTGAAGAAATTTAATTGAATTTAATGAGTTTACTGTTTAATGAACTTTTCATCATTGGTTACCCATAGTTTAATACGAGTTACATATAAACTATGTTTCCATCTCCTAGTTATGTATAAATATATAACGTTTCCATCCCATGCTAGCATCTCAGAGCAACAATGAGAAATTTAGCCTCAGAGCAGTAGTAAGATAGTTAGGCTAGTCATAGTGTAGGGTCAGGAGGAGAAAATTGCCTCTCCCCCTCTGATTTATAAAAATGAAAGCATTTACAAATAAATGGTTATTGCTTTGGCTGTTTTTTTGGCATAATATGCATTGAATATAACCCTGTGACCCCTCCCCAACCCTGGAAAAATTGAAAATGGCGGGTCTGAACTACTATCTCTAACCACTACTATACACTATGATGTTATAAATACTATTTATAGTTCATTTCTCTATAAATTTACATTGCCTTTTTAGGATAGATCTGGAATGACTTCCCTGTTAAAAACTAACAGGGGGGGGGGGTATAAAAGACTTTACATGTTTGTGCAATACAACATCTCCTATGGCCAGGGGCGCCCCGAACTAGAATTTTTGGGAAGGGAGATATTATCAATTTTCTGAATGAAGTTCCAATTTTACCGTATGATAAAATACAAGCATGCACACATGTTGTACATTTAAACGTTTAGTGAGAAAAAACATTAGGCATGTTTTAAAAAACAATTCTAAAAACTGAAAAGACTAAATAATCTCAATGTTGCAATATTGTCTTCAAATTGGCGAATCGTCAGCAAAATGTGCTGAATGTGGAAATTATTGGGAGGTCAGTGATCTCCCATCGGGGCGCTCCTGCCTCTGCCTATACATGTTAAAAGGGGTTTTAGGAATTGACCTCGAATCCCCTTCGACACATTTCATTTCATTTCACCCTCCAGGGTCTCCCGTACCTACCAGCTTAGTAATTTAACCGGGATAGGGCCCTGAAGAGCGCTCTGTTCTTAATTTTGAACCAGAACCTAGGGTCGAGCAAACCATAGGCCCTAGCACCCCCAGAGGTATCGTTTCACTTGGAGGACATTGTGACCACGACATTTTTAACGCCTCCCAGTCACCATTAATCAAGACGGTGGATCTTTGATCGGCTGGGATCGAACCCGGGTCCCTCCGGACACGAGTCCGATGCCTTACCGATCGGGCCACCACGGCCCTTCCCCTTCGACACATCCCTGTTAAAACTCTTAAGCCAAAGCATGTGACCTATTTTAGTTATTTACTCTCCCCTTAATTATATAATAGTATTTACCACAGAAGCCTTATTGTGAGAGTAGGTTGAATGATGCAATGAATATTCTCAGTTTAAAAAAATAAAAAAAAAACTTTAAAGTAAAAATTACTAAAAATTTTGGAAATTTTTTGTAAATAACGCTAACTATTTTTGCCACTTTGGCAAAAAGGTATTTTTACCGGGACGGTTTTCTCCACATTCGGCAAAAACATTCCAACCCTAATTATAGTAAAAAGTACATTCAGCAATTACACCTCTTTAAAAGTAACTTTTTATATAGACTGCCCAAATTAAGGGATTTTGTTCTGCGCACATCATATTACACACGTTATATCTAGTTCACACAGGAGGTATGATACTGTTTCAAAAAATAAAGATGCAATAACATTCATCAAAAAAGAAAATAAAAAAGAAAGTTAAGAAATATATTTCAATATTATTTCTTACTTGGGACTATCTAGCTCTGAGCCATTTCACAGTATTTTGTCCAAAAAGTGTCCGCAACAAAACTTATTGGGTATAATTTTTTGCAATAAATATCTGAAGTTAAATGTTCAAATTATGAGAATATGTTGATTGTTTTGAATTTGTTTGGATATTTATAGAGATATTCAGTATTTAATCTGAAAATTGGTAAAAGTCATGTTGCGGACTCTACAGCTAAAAATTCCATAAAATCTTCCATATATGACAAATGAATCATTTTACAAGCAATTTTTTGCTTGAAATGAGAAAATAGAAAGAGTATGTAGTTACTTACATACTTTTTCAGTTTCAAATATAAATTTTTGTTTGTGTTTGGAATTCAGAAATATGTACCTGTAGAGTCCAGCACAAAAAAACATAAAAAAGTTTTGTTTTTGTGGCTCTTAATAAACACAGCTCAATAAATATTTTTATTTTCTAATTTTATACACCATTCAACATAATTATGCAAAAAAATTTCATATAAATCTTTAAAAAATCATATTAATGGCAGTTTAAAAAGTGTGCTGGACTCTACATGTGCTGGACTCTACACTTAACTTTAGCTAATTTATTTATGTGAATGTTTGTGTGTTTTCACTTTCTTTTTGCTTTTGTTTATCATTATAGTTTTTTTTTTTTGGGGGGGGGGCAGAATGTCAAACAGAGATATAACTCAGGGACCGCGCTAACAGTTTTAAATTGTTAGCCAGTAAATTAGCCAAACTTTAAAAGTCTTAGCCAAATTTCAAAAGTTTTAGTCAAATAAATAAAATTTTTTTTCTTCCGTAATACAATACATATAATTTTTCTCCCCCTGTGAAGATTTCTGAGAATTTTTGTTCGCCAACACTTTAGCCACATCAGAATTTCTTTCGCCGAACTTTCGATTTTATCGCATTTAGCGAGGTGGCGAATGCTTAGCGCGGTCCCTGTAACTAATGTGAGGGCATTCCGCAAACTAGGAAAATGTACCACTTTAGAATTCATGTGCAAAAAGTGATATGCAGTGTTAACTCCGCATATGCTGACTCGAAACAAGTTGATGTGTCGTTACTAAATAAGGAGCTGAATCAAGATAAAATCACTTTATCACACCACAGGCAGTCTCTTCAAAAAGGTGAATGGATTGCTGTCCTATTTAATGACCAATGGTCGGCAGGAGAAATAGCTAATTAAGATTTGAAGAAATCTATTGAAGTTAAATTTGTGTTTCAGCCGCTATGTAGCAACAAATTCTAACAAAACAAGAAAAGGAAACAATTCCTGCCACAGGATACTTTATCAAACTTCCAGGAGATCCTGCACCCATTGACTCTGGTAGATTTTTTGCTTACAGTAAAGAAATAGTAGACAGTATTTCTTCCTTTATTGAAAGACTGAAATTTTTTTCTTGTAAAAAAATTATTTCTAAATCTTTAATAACTTGTTTTTTCTTGTAAAACAAATATAAATCTAAAAATCTTTCATTATTTTTTCCTAGTAAAACCAATTTAAAACAAAGTTTAAGGCAAAAGTCAATTGGTACATTTGGTAGAGTCCGCAACGCAAGGCATTTTACTGTGTATGTGAAGTTGTTCTCCTCTATTTTTTTAATTTTTCATTTTAAAAATTAAATTTTTGTACTCCAAGCATCTATAGTGTGTCAGTGTTTAAAAAAAACCAGCATTGATAATATGGGATAAATAGATTCAGAGGGATTAGCACTTAATCTTGATCATTTTTTTGTTGTACTTTTGTGTGTAGAGTCCGCAACACAGCACTTTTTTTGCCATAACTAATTAATTTACAGTTGAATTAGCACTTCCTTTTATTTTGAGTTTTGTGTTGGTAGTACTTCTACACTAGCAAAAAAAGAATTAAATTTTTGATCTTTATGTTCCAAATATTGATGTTTGAACTTTGTGAAATGTCGAGTCCGCAACATCCAAATACTGTGAAATGGCCCCTCTATAATTGTCTCTAAAAGAGTTAAAATCTTTAGACTACTTTAACATAGCTGAATCGATAATATTTATGTCTAATTCTGAGTTAACATCTTCGGGAAAATTTTATTGTTACAGATACTTAACAATTAGAAATCCAGTAAAATTGAGTTCAGGCTCTATTGGATAAAAAGTACTAAAAATCACATACAACATTATATTACTTTTTTTCTAATTAGTTTATCGAACAAAGAACGATTAAGTGTACATTATCAGACAAAAACTACATATGCATACTAAGTTTCTTGTTTCTAGGCCTTGTTTTTGCAAGACTCGCTCGCCAAAGACAAATATATCTACATGTACAGATTCCTCATTCCATTCAAAGTGACACGCATTTAGACAATAGCAATATGAATAGAATAATATAAATAACATGAACTACAAATTTATCTTTAAACACTTACTAAAAATTCAGAAGATATGTCTCACAGCAATACACTCATTCTCCACATCATCAGTGCAGGAAAATCCTGAAACATAGTTTATCAATTCATTACAAAGCGTGGGACTTCATTTTATTTACATCTATAACTGCATAGATTCCAGCATTTACTTCTGATATAGAATTCTCATAGAGCAAAGATAATGAATAAGTAGTAAGTAACTACATTTTAGCCAGGGCAGAGGGAGAATTACATGCAATATACTGACAGCACAGTTATGACAACCAGAGACTGCAGTTTAGCCAGTGTTATGGACTTATCAGGCAATGAGAGGACATATTCCTTTAGCTAGATTTTTTCAGTATTCCAGACTGGCGAGTCCATAACAAGGGCAAAACTGTCGTCTCTGGAGATTATACAATTGCTAACGATAAATTTAACATATAGAAAAAGACAGATTTTACCTTCTAGTCAGTGTAGAAATTTTTAAGATGGTATTAAGTATGCTCCGAAAACCAAATTCTGCCAAATACTAAATAATCGGTTAAAATTGCAAAAGTTTACTATGCAATGAAGAAAATCATGAATTTTCAACTGTGATTTTCTGGAGCAATGGAAAGATTGGCACATCAACATTCTTCCTTGTGCTCTATTAAAATTAGTTGATACAATAACTACAAATTTCATTCATTGTATAAAGAGTTATTTACCAACTGTTGAATTTTTTAATTTAAAAACTATTTGGTAGCCAAATATTAAAGTATTCAGCCAATCTAAATATTCGGTATGTTTGCCGGACAGGCAGTATAAAGAATGTCAAACAAACATTCTGTGCAGACATAGTTTCGGTAAAAAGGACTTGTCCCTGAAAGTAATGAACATTATTTACACGCAGCTACCAAACTACTCTTTGATAAGAGTATAGTTTGATAATAACTTATCTAGGAAAATGACAGATTTCTTAATGAACCTTCAATTATTTTAAACTTAAAAAAATAATACTTTTGATATCTCGAAATGATTTTGATCTTAAAATTAGACATTAAGGAATTAGCACAAAATAGCCGCTTGTTATATATATTGTGCCTGCTAAGAGACAGTTTAAATAAATTGTGATACATTCAATAGAGTAATATGATAAAATAGTTTTGGGTTAAAAGTTTGTACACTTAAGTAACATGAACTCAGTTCAAGCAATTCAAGTGTCACAGACAAGAGGTTATCAGGACAGATCCCAAACAACATATCCATTTCTAATGCTTTAAAAAAGAATAGTACAGGATCATTGAATTTTTAGATTCTCAAAATATAGAAAAAAGCATATTAAAATCACTTTCTTATGTTAAAATGTAAACAAAATATCTTTCAGCTCCTTAAACTTGATCATCTATTCTAAATTTTTAGTCTGAAAAGAGATAAACATGAAGCATGCATGTTGAATCACTAGTTTACATAACAACAGACTTTTAGGGGAGATAGAATCAGGGTCACTATTTTATCGATTTTTTGAAAGACCGGTAAGCCAGAAGAAATTGGACAAAATGAAAATCCTCTTCAAACGTAAAATTGTAGCTATGGTACAATATGCTTTACAATCATTACGTAATTCAATTAAATTATAATTTTACTGCAATATCTATTCAGTAAAAATATAGTAGTCTCGATAACTCAAAGCCTTATCACTCAAATATTTCTAAGTTGTCATTGAGTCCCAACCTCTTGAAAAGGCTGTAAAAACTTATTATAATTAAAACCACCAATAACTCGATTTGACTGTATTTTTAAATTAATGAAAAATTATTATGTATAAATTATAATTAATGTGACCAGATTTTTCAAGCAAAATAAGGGGCTAGGGGAGCCAGAAAATTTTAAACAAAGAATAATAATTCAGATGTACCACTAAAGAACTTAAGTTTCAAAATAATAGTGTTGTTCATTATATAGAATTTCAGTCAACAAATTTTTAATAAACACAACTGTTGAAGCTAATTTTATTTGAACCTTTTAATGCCAATTAAAAAAATCTAAATTTTATGCATGATTAAGTAAATTCATCTTTGTTCTAGAAAACTTTCCAGTTTCTGTTGAAAAACGTGTTTTTTCTGAAGTTCAAATTTCATTTGTCGAATAAATAAATTTTACTTCCTTCCATGCAGTTGTTACTAACAAACTGAAACCAATTCTACATTTTTTTCGCACGTTCAACTTTTTTTCGTGACATCATGAACTTGTTTGACAATAAATACCAAAAAAATTGTTGAACAAATCTAGTTTCATGTTTCGCCCGTTTAACGAAACATTAACTGGAAAACGGGACTTTTAATTTAAGCATGGGGACAATGAGCCGAAAAGTAGGACTGTCTCACCAGAAGTGGGATGTCTGGTCACCTTAATCATAATCTAACAAATACAAGTAAAATGTTACTTTACACATCAGCACAAATATTTTTCTTAGAAGTAATCAAATTTAACAATTATGAATCGGAAGCCAATCTAATGTAAAAACAGTAAATACCTGTATTACTATATTTTTTAATTGAAACAGTTGTTAGAATTTAAAATATATAGACTACTTGATTTTTCTCTTTAAATTTAATATTTACTTTAGGATACCACATGAAGTTATGGTTGAGTTTGCTTAAGCTACTCAACCAAAACGGAAAACATACATTGAATAAAATTCAAACTTGAACAAACCAAAAGAGCTAAGCTTTAAATTTACATTCTTGTCATTATAAGTAGAGCACAGAGGTTTCTTTTTAATAGGGCTCTGATAAGTCAAAAGCTTAACCTTGATAACATTTATTCTTTTTTGGAACAAGAGGAAAATATGGAGTAAAAGGAAGAAATATTGCAGCCTTAAATTTCAACAAATAATACGTATTGTAACAGTGGAATAGTCGTCTCAACTGGATCTTCTAAAATTGTAATACATTTTATTTTTCTTTTCACCTACATATCAATTTTTATTTAGAACATTATATAACTTCCTAGCTATAATGTATCGTTATCTAATTACCTCTTTAGTATTGATGGATTGCACAGACATAATCCTTAATTTAAGTTTTTAATACATGCATGTTTGTGTTTGCACCATAAGTTTCTGAAACAAAGTTTTGAAACCAAAGAGGAGAAAATTTAATTTAATTTAACTCTTATTTTTTAAACTTATATCCAGTTTAATTTCCAACTGCACTTTCATAACTTGAAAATGATTATTGCAATTGAGGCAATGTTATTCAGTGTTGATGGCTTCTTGCTGATGAAAGTATTCCAAAAAGGGATTATTTTTATTCTCTCCCTAATTAAAAATATAGAAAAAAAGAAACTTTTTTTTGTTTCTCTTAGTTGCAAACAATACAATGTGATTCATTTTATCAGCTCTTTATTTTCATGAAGTCTAAAAAATTAGTTTTGAAAAGAAGATTCTGCATTGAATTCGAAATTTAAAAAACAAAAAAGAAAATTAAGTGATACCAATTGTTCAATTTTATAACATACAGAAAAATTCTTTCAAAAGGTTCATTTTACAAATTATTTCAAGTGATATAAACATTTGTTCTTTGGCAGGTCAGGGTGTGTATCTGAATTGACTAGTAGCATACGAATTAGCACAATCATTTTCCAACAAAGCTAACTTAAAGAAAACAAAATATTTTACACTTTTTGCATACACATACCAAAATAACAACTGAATGCGTACCAATAAAATACGGAAATGTTTGTTTCTGAGACATATGGTTGTCGTTTTAATTCCACGAATGAGTAAGAATCAGCATTTTTATTTATTTACTTCGAAAGTTCAACGCGTTCTAAACCACAATATGACTTCCAAAACAATTATTTAGGTTAAATTATTAAACATACTTTAGTATTTACAAATCGAGGTAGGTTTTTTAACATTTCCATTCGGCCTGATAAGTTCCCGCTGATATAAATAAGAATTTTCGTTTGGAATTTAGATTCAAACATGGCGCCTATTACCCATTCGCAGAATACAGAGACTGTGAACATTCCATGAATTAATATTTTTTTCAAGCTGCCATTAAAAGCTGTTTTCAAGTTTGAACGATTACATAGTTTTTAGAATACAATTCTGAAATTAAGTACTTACTCATATCTCATTATGATGTTTTCCTTTCACAACAAAGCCGTTGTCAGCTTACTTGGTCTTGCCTTGCTTGGCGCCGCGCCCGCCGGCTGCCGAAGAATGTCGAGGTCAACTGCGCATGCGTGAATTGAGAATCGGTACCAAAGAGCGAAAGTTTCCGTTTTGAAGGAAACAGAAATTTTTCGTCAAAAAATGAAGGAAAATGTACTGTATATTGACCCGACTTTTCTGAGAGTGTATCCTTTTCTTAAATATACGTTTTCATGTCGAGGCTGAACTTAAGGAAACGATGCGTACAGCTGTGGAGATCCCATTGAACGATTTGGATTGGGTAATGGAAGCTTTCATTTGATGCTCTGATAGTAATGGCGACTATACGTACTGTGACAAATTCAAAACCGAATGATGACATGTATGGTATGGTAAATGGCTTACACTTTTCTTTGTTTTCAATGTTCGCTTCAATAAAATTTTTAATTCGTTTCAAAGTTCTGTCCCTTTTATATCCTAATCATTATGCTGGATCCTGTATAATGTCAATTAAGGTAAGAATTAATTCCAACCACCAGCTTTGTAATATTTTACACAGACAGAATTACCAATCATCACAGGGCTGTGAAGATCCGCACGGAATCTAAAAAAACAGATGGAAACTTCGTAATAAAATAGGCAAGACTAAAAACGATTCCTGGTTTTTAATTTAATTTTCTTTCTTTTCTCATGTGATCTAGAAAGAATCTAAAATTAAAATTTCTTCGGCGTTGTGACCCGCGAGATTCCTGTTAATATTAGATACGGTCTTTGAGTAAAAAAGGCTGGTCACCACTAATTAGTATGTGTACGAAAACATTATTGAGGAGAACTGGTAGCTAGCGTAAGCTTCAGTTGTGTTGCTTGACTGATGTTGAACTATTTCCTTCAATAAAAGGAGAAGATTTCATCAATTCAGATTTAAAAGAAGTGAAGTATGAAGATGTAATTTTTCACCGGAATCATTTCCCGATAAGCTATTATTCAAATTAAGAAATCAGTTATCTGACTAGATTTGAGAGAAAAGCGTTTTACCCAACTGCTCATCAGTTATTTTTACGATGTGGGAAGAGTTAGAAATAAGAATATTTATTTAATCGTCACGATGGCGCATGATATAAGTTTCTAGGTGTCAAAATTAACTTGTGGGTGCCATTTCTTATAAATGTGAGATATGTATCCAAATCTAATTTTTTTTTTCATATAAAACATATCGTCGCATGTTACATACTACCGATAGCATATTTATTCTTTAAACAAAACTGGAATAAGAGCTTTCATGGAACCAAAATGTCGGACAGGTGGGCTTCATTTACTCGATACTGATTGAAGACGTCTGGAGACAAAAAGGTAGCGCTCACGAAGAGAGAGAGAGAGAGAGATTACCTGTTTGTTTTTGCAGCTCTTTATTTTTGGAGATAATTAAACATAGGTTGAATTACACCTTGCAGTGCGAAGTGGAGAGTTGAAAAAAATCTACGTTAATTTGAAGGTTTTACTGAAAATGGTGCAGTTTATTAATTAAGTTAATTAGAGCAAGTGTTTCAAATTGAAGTATCTTTTCTGAAAATTATAATTGGTATTCTCTGTTGTTAGATTTTTAAAAATTAATTTTATTTAAATGCAATTGAAGCTGAATTTCATGAACCTCTTTTTTCCGAATACTGGGGATGCCCTAATAAGCACATCGACCGGTTACCGATTAATCGGCAGAGGATAATCAGCAGATGTTGATTAACTCTATATTGATAATAATATTTAATGCTACAATTTCTACATTTTTATTTTTTTCCAATTTACAATTTCGACTTTTCAGATTTAGTTCATATTTTGTTTGCCTCTATTTTGTTAACGTCTATAATGACGGATAATTTATTTTTTCACAACTTTTCTTGAAAATAATATTTAAATTCTGCAAACCAATTTTTGAAAATTGTTAATGCAAATATATTTCACTAGAACGTCTCTAACTAATGTAACTTTGTAGTCTAGGATGCACCACTGGAAGGTCAAGAGAGGTCACTGTGGCTTCCCAAAAATTTATTCATTCGGAAAATTTTAAGGCACTATAGTGATCTTGCATTTTTTTCAAACTGTGCCTTATTTCTCTTCTTGTAGGCCATGTGTATTCCCTCGTATTTTATCATTCGGTTAAATTTCGAGTTACATTCGACAAGTTGAGATACCCTCCCACCCACAAAAAAAAGTTGGGGTGGCCCCAATTCAAATATTTAGTGAGTAGACCGTGTTCGGTAGCAGACGCTTTCAGTTTATTATCAATTTTTTACTATTAGTAGCCATTTTATGTAGCCGCCTCTTCACGAAAACTATAAGCCTATCTTAAGCCAACTTTGTGATGTATCGTCAAATTTTGCGAAATAAAAATTCGTTGAATTTAGGGTCAGATTGGCGGCATTTAACGAGAGAGCCATATTGAAAATTGTTGATATTTGTAAAACAAATCTCTGCAAAAAACCTTTCGGGGGGGTGGGGGGTATCTGCACTCGATAAAAAGCGGTAACTTACTGTTGAATAAAGTTGAAACTATTTAAAATGTATTTTTTTGACTCGCTCTCTAAATTACTATTACATTCTCGTTTCTTTTTACTTCCTTTTACGTAGTAAAGGAAGTATTGTGATCGCGAAAAAAAAATCACTCAAATTTGAGTCTAAATTTTGATTTTGCTCACCCCCGAATGAATGTTCAGTAGTTTTTTCGACCTGTCAGCACGTGCATATGTACCTACCAACATATAAGCAGCCGAAAAATTATTTTCAACCACCCCCGAGTTAATTACGACGAGTTTTCTCGTGACGTCTGTATGTACGTATGTGCGGATGTATGTGCGGGTGCAAGGTGCGGGTGTATGTGCGGATGTATGTGCGTATGTGGCCCGCATAACTCAAAAACTATATACCGTAGAAACTTCTAGCTTGGTATGTAGGCTCTGAGGATGGTCTAGTTGTGCACCTCCCCTTGTGGTTGCATTTGAATGTTCCCAAGGGGGTGTTTTACCCCTTTTTTTGGGTTAAATCAGTGTTAATTTCAATGCAGACTCAAGTGATATGAATTGGCGCGACCACTTGGCGGTATGTCGCCAAGCTTTTGGTCGCCAAGTGTTTGGCGACATATCGCCAAGTTGACGACAAATTTGGCGAATTTTTTTTTTTTTGAATTTGGGTTCAATTTGGCGCAATTGGCGATATTTTGCGAAAGATTCACGGAATGATATTAAAATCAGCAATATTTAGAAAATTAACCATTGTAAAATATTTTTTGCATTGTTTCGTAGCAGATTAGGGGAGTGAATATTTGAATTGTTACCTTGCTCACTCCAAGCACTTTTTTAACACTTAAGGCAACTACTAAGAACTTTACACGTAAAAGGAAGTAGTGTGGGGTCCATACCAGATTTTTTCTGTTAACATTCTTATTTCTAATCCTTTTTAGCCTACTTTCCCGTTAAAAATAAAAGAAAGACGAAAAAAGTATTAAAAGTAGCTTAATGCATCTAAAAAATATCGCCAAGTCTAAAAAATATCGCCAAGTTAAAAAAATATCGCCAAGTCCAAAAAATATCCCCAAATTAAAAAAATATAAAGGTAAAATGAATATCGAAAAATTAGAAATTTGAAAGTAGGGTATTGAGATGGGGAATTTGTGTGTCGGTCGGTCTGTCGGTCTGTCTGTCCCCCCCTAATAACTTTTGAATGAACATTCCGATTTGGACAAACTTTTTTTTGTTGGAAAGATCTCGGCGAGTACAGCTTATTCCCATATTTGATTTTTCGATTTGAATAATTTTTGGTTCAACTTTGAACCGTTCAAACAACCTGTCCCGCGATGCTAACTTTTGAGTGAACAATCCGATTTGAACAAACTTTTTTTGTTCGAAATATCTTATCAAAGATACTTTATTCCCGTATCTACATTTCCGATTTAAACAATTTTTCGTTCAAGATTGAACCGCTCAATCAAGCTGTCACCCCTAATAACTTTTGAGTGAACAGTCCGATTTAAATAAACTTTTTTTTGTTTGAAAGATCTCGGAGAGGCTTTCCCATACATTCCCATATTTCCCTTTTTGATTTGAACCATTTTTCGTTCAATATTGAACCGTTCAGAAAAAAAAAAGTAACATTAGTTTCTACGGGGAATTTAAGTTGAATGTTGATCCTGAACTTAAAGTCGGATTTCCTTCAAACTAACTTTGTAAGAAAATGGTTTTGATAAATAATGTTTGTAAAGTACTTTTCTGAGTAATCTTCTGTGAGGACTCTGATTCCGACTCCGACTCCGCGAACATGGCGGAAATGCAGGCTCAGAAAAAAAAATGACTGAACGTGCAGACGATTTTTTGTTTATTTATTCATTTGTTTTATTTTATTTATTATTATTATTATTTTTTTTTTTTTTGCAGACGATTTTTTTTGTAGCAAAAAATTTTCATTCACGAGAACATTTTATTTTTTTTGTATTTAACAACTGGCAACGGATTAAAAGTAAATTCGAGACATTTTATTAACGGACGAGTGTTTTTTTTTCTTTTTTTTTTTCTTTCTTTGATAAAATGTGTTTTGATGCTCTTTGTACTTATATTTAATATATTTATTTATTTATTTTATTATTATTATTATTATTATTATTTTGAAAACGATGGAGGATTTTTTCTACGGAGGAACTGTAACAGTTACACTCTTTAAATTGTGCGACAAAACTTTATTTATTCGTTAATTACTTTTTACGTGTCTATTTCATCTGAAGAGAGGGGTATATTTTGCTTTTCGAAATCAGCTCTAAGTGCTAAAAAGGTATGTTTGACATAATTTTCAGTCTCAGATAATCAAGAGAATAATGATCAGATGCGAGAATGCCGATGTCGATGTACGGGAAAGTAGGCTCTTTTAGTTCTTGACAGAACTTCTTGTTATATTCATTACATACAGTTTTTAAACAATTTTTGTTTGTAGACGCTAAGAAAAGTATCGCATTTCTTCACATTTGAAGTATTATTCTCAATGTTTACCATAATTTTGTATGTCTAGATACGCTCTTTTTAGCCTACTTTCCCGTTAAAAATAAAAGAAAGACGAAAAAAGTATTAAAAGTAGCTTAATGCATTTAAAAAATATCGCCAAGTCCAAAAAATATCGCCAAGTTAAAAAAATATCGCCAAGTTAAAAAAATAAAAAGGTAAAATGAATATTGAAAAATTAAAAATTTGAAAGTAGGGTATTGAGATGGGGAATTTGTGTGTCGGTCGGTCGGTCGGTCTGTCTGTCCCCACCTAATAACTTTTGAATGAACATTCGGTTTAAATAAACTTTTTTTTTGTTGGAAAGATCTCGGCGAGTACAGCTCATTCCCATATTTGATTTTTCGATTTAACAATTTTTGGTTCAACTTTGAACAGTTCAAACAACCTGTCCCGCGGTGCTAACTTTAGAGTGAACAGTCCGATTTGAACAAACTTTTTTTTGTTCGAAAGATCTTATCAAGGGTACTTCATTCCCGTATTTACATTTCCGCTTTGAACAGTTTTTCGTTCAACATTGAACCGCTCAAGCAAGCTGTCACCCCTAATAACTTTTGAGTGAACAGTCCGATTTAACTAAACTTTTTTTTTTTTTTTTTTGTTCGAAGGATCTCAGCAAGGATACTTCATTACCGTATTTTAATTTTCAATTTGAGCATTTTTTCGTTCAACATTGAACCGTTCAAGCAACCTTTCCCCACCTAATAACTTCTGAGTGAACCATCCGAATGGAATAAACTTCTTTTTGTTTGAAAGGTCTCGAAGAGGCTCATTCCCATATTTCGCTTTTTGATTTGAACCATTGTTCGTTTAATATTGAACCGTTCAGAAAAAAAATTTAACATTAGCGCCTACGAGGAATTTAAGTTGAATGTTGATCCTGAACTTAAAGTCGGATTTCCTTCAAACTAACTTTGTAAGAAAACGGTTTTGATAAATAATGTTTGTAAAGTACTTTTCTGAATAATTTTCTGTGAGGACTCTGACTCCGACTCCGCAAACATGGCGGAAATGCAGGCTCAGAAAAAAATGACTGACTGTGCAGACGATTTTTTGTTTATTTATTCATTTGTTTTATTTTATTTATTATTATTATTTTTTTTTTTGGCAGACGATTTTTTTTTGTAACAAGAATGTTTCATTCGCGGGAGCATTTTATTCTTTATTTATATTTAACTACTGGCAACGGATTAAAAGTGAAATTCGAGACATTTTATCAACGGACGAGTTTTTTTTCTTTCTTTGATAAAATGTGTTTTGATGTACTTTGTACTTTTAATTTTTTTTTTTTTTTTTTTGAAAACGATTGAGGAATTTTTCTACGGAAGAAATGTAACAGTTACATTCTTTAAAAGATGCGACAAAACTTTATTTATTCATTTATTTACTTTTTATGTGTCTATTTCATCTGATGAGAGGGGTATATTTTGCTTTTAGAAATCAGCTTTAAGTGCTAAAAAGGTATGTTTGACATAATTTTTAGTCTCAGATAATCAAGAGAATAATGATCAGATGCTAGAATGCCGATGTCGATGTACGGGAAAGTAGGCTCGTTTAGTTCTTGACAGAACTTCTTGTTTTTTTTTCAAGTTATTGAACAATCGGAAGAAATTTAATAGATGTACAAGGGAAATATGTGGTGTCCTTGGAGTCCATATTAGTTTTTTTATTAAATTAGAGCTAAAAAAAAAAAAATAAAAACAAGCTCTGTCAAGAACTAAACGAGCCTACTTTCCCGCACATCGACATCGGCATTCTAGCATCTAATCAATATTCTCTTGAATATCTGAAACTGAAAATTATGTCAAACATACCTTTATAGCACTTAAAGCTGATTTCTAAAAGCAAAATATACCCCTCTCATCAGATGAAATGGACACGTAAAAAGTAAATAAACGAGTAAATAAAGTTTTGTCGCACCTTTTAAAGAATGTAACTATTATAGTTCTTCTGTAGAAAAATTTTACCATCGTTTTCAAAAGAAAAAAAAATAAAATAAAAGCACAAAGAACATCAAAACACATTTTATCAAAGAAAGAAAAAAAAACCTCGTTCTTTAATAAAATGTCTCGAATTTTACTTTTAATCCGTTGCCAGTTGTTAAATATAAATAAAGAATAAAATGCTCTAGTGAATGAATAATTTTTGTAACAAAAAAAAATATCGTCTGCAAAAAAAAAAAAAAAAATAAATAAAAATAAATAAAAATAATAATAATTAATTAAACAGAAAAAATGAATAAATGAACAAAAAATCGTCTGCCCAGTCAGTCATTTTTTTTCTGAGTCTGCATTTCCGCCATGTTTGCGGAGTGGGAGTCGGAATCAGAGTCCTCACAGAAGATTTTTCAGAAAAGTACTTAACATACATTTTTTATCAAAACCGTTTTCTTATAAAGTCAGTTTGAAGGAAATCCTCCTTTAAGTTCAGAATCAACATTCAATTTAAATTTCCCAGTAGGCGCTCATAAATTTTCTGAACGGTTCATCATTGAACGAAAAATGGTTCAAATTGAAAAGTGAAATATGGGAATGAGTCTCTCCGAGATCTTTCGAACAAAAAAATTTTATTCAACTCAGACGGTTCATTTAAAAGTTATTAGGTGGAGAAAGGTTGCTTGAACGGTTCAATGTTGAACGAAAAAATGTTCATATTGAAAATTTAAATACGGTAATGAAGTATCCTTGCCGAGATCTTTCGAACAAAAAAAAGTTTGTTTAAATCGGACTGTTCACTCAAAAGTTATTAGGGGTGAGAGCTTGTTTGAACGGTTCAATGTTGAACGAAAAATTGTTCAAATCGAAAATGTAGATACGGGAATGAATTTCCTTGAAAAGATCTTTCGAACAAAAAAAAGTTTGTTCAAATCGGACTGTTCATTCAAAAGTTAGTATCGCGGGACCGGTTGCTTGAACGGCTCAAAGTTGAACCAAAAATTGTTCAAATCAAAAAATCAAATATGGGAATGAGCTGTACTCGCCGAGATCTTTCCAACAAAAAAACGTTTATCCAAATCGGAATGTTCATTCAAAAGTTATTAGGGGGGGGGGGACAGACAGACCGACCGACCGACCGACCGACAGACCGACCGATAGACCGACCGACACACAAATTCCCCATCTCAATACCCTACTTTCAAATTTTTAATTTTTCGATATTCATTTTACCTCTTTATTTTTGTAACTTGGCGATATTTTTTGGACTTGGCGATATTTTTTTTAACTTGGCGATAATTTTTGGACTTGGCGATATTTTTTAGATGCATTAAGCTACTTTTAATACTTTTTTCGTCTTTCTTTTATTTTTAACGGGAAAGTAGGCTAAAAATGAGCTCGGACTAAATTAATTTCAATCTTCTTTCTGCGAAAAAAAAAAAAAAGAAAAAAATCCCAATTTAATTTTATAGACCGAAACATTTAATCAAAAGCAGACATTGAAATTGCTATCTATATCTTCACACGTTTCATCGTCTGAATCAAGTACAGTTACAATCAAAAAATGTGTATAATTGTACTTTATCGAAGATTTCCATGCAATGAAAAGAGACATTAGTATCATGAATAAATGAAGTTATGATCTATTTAGTTTAACGAGTCTGGGATTCTGCAAAGAGTGCCAAGTCGTTATTGATTTGAGTCAGTAATATCTTCTGAATAAAAGCTTTGATGATGCTAGCAAATGGAATGCAGAACTCGTATATCCTGAAAAGTGTTGCCTGTAGTATCGACGAAGTTGCTTAAAGCGACATTTCGCGCGATTAAATATGCACTTCATTTTGAATCGGGTCAATTTGATTCGTCGAGGTGGTGTAATGTGGCATAGTTTTGCTTTTTATTGAAGATGATTTGAATTTCTATTCCTTTTTGTGGAATTAGCATTCTTGTGCAAAGCTATTATTTCATTTGGTGATCAGTGTTCGTTTCAGTTGGGTTTTTTCGGGCAGGGTAATGGGGTAGTTCCCACCAGTAGCGTATCTAGGGGGTCCAGCGCCTGTGGTAAACTTAAAAAATTGCACCCCTGGTCGCCTTGATAGGGGGAGACACTGTGACCTTCTTAAACATTTCTCTATTTGAGAAAATTTTGATTATTCTGCAAATTAAAAGACTATATTGCAATTTTTACACTTTCTTCGTTTAAAAATGTTTTTTAAAAATGCCCAATGTTTCTTTTTATCAGATGTTTCATTTACCCTTCCAGCTCTTATTCTTACGAGTTTTTTTTTCTTTTTCTTAATCGGTCAAAATCGACTGCTACGCCCGTGGCCAAGTGCTACTCTGTCAATCTCTAGCTAGTAGCTACGCCACTAGTTACTACAGACTTAGTTTGCAATTGAATCATTTGTTTCAGAAACAACCCAAACGACAAAATTTCTCATTTTAAGAAAACATTTATTTCTTCACGTTAAGCTATTTAATAGCGATTACAACAATATTTTCTGAAAGAAATATATCTAAATATGTATATATTTCAGTTTAAAATATTGAAATCCTAATCGAGTTTTTTTTTTTTTTTTATAAATAACGGTAAAAATACGTTTTCGAACTTTAAGTGTTCGTCGCTTGAGTGGTTTCTGAAATAAACGATTCAATTACAGTGAGGGCTTTTGTATTCCGAAGGTAGAAGCTGGCTCTCAACATGTGAATAAATTATAGTGGTTAAATAAAAGAGAGAGGGGGGGGGGGGGTCGTATTTGGCACCTTTCTCGTCACAACATGGTGAAGCAAAAGTACTTGCATAACTCACAGCTATAGTGCAAGTTTACTACAAATTATTCATGTGTATTCGAAACGCTATACATGAGATACGATGAGGATTATATAAGAACAATCACAAATTCATGAAGATTTGGAAGTATGTTAAACAGGTGGGCTAACACGAGTGTTGTACGTTTAAAACGTTCTTTTTATGCGTTACAATATGCGTGATGTTTATATGTTCCTGCAGTGCACATTAATCCATTTATGCCCAAGTTTTTTTTAACAATTTTTTTCAATTTTTATCTGCTTAAAACTCTTACTGGGAATGATTTACATACATTTTAGGCTTAAAATAGTTCACCGTTGCCATATTTATTAGGTTATTTAACGACCTGTTTATGGGATATTATGCAGATATGTGAGCAAATTACGACCTTACTTGACTTTACTTTCGCAAAGTAACATTACAGAAGGCATCTGTGATCAATTTTAAGCAAATCATTTAAAAATAGTTTAATTTTATGAAAAATAAGTTCGCAAAAAAAAAAAAAAAAAACTTACTTTCTGTGGCTACCCATGCTGGATCGTTGCTTGACTGATTTGTCTGAAAATAACTGTCAATAAATAAACTCTGATGTCCAAACTGTGGCTCTAACTGGTTTTGTCAAGAAGAAGGACTATTTAACTTGTGAAAAACAGCTTTAGTAAAAGGATACAGGTTTTTGTATGCTGTAACTAACAAGCGTCCCGTTTTTAGGCTACTGGGCATAAATGAGTTAATATCCTTGTTTACTTCCAAAAAGCATCACTAGAGCTCAAGGACATCATCTATGCGGCAGTGAGGACGAACCAGGACATTACTATGACGACGTTTGCTCAAAAAGAGAATAGCTTTTCTTATTTTATCGCCATTTTAAAAGTACTGTTCTCATATTTCCACCTGGTTGATACAATTCTAAATCTTGATGAAATTGTGGATACTTTCCTATTTTCTTCATCATTGTACGTGCAATGCTTTTGGGCTGATAACAGAATTTTTTTCAGCAGTTTGTAAAATGTAAAAATAGTCTGCAAATAAAGACTTAGCTGTATCATAAAAGCAAAATCAGTTTAATCAAAAAATCTTCATTAGTACCGAGAAATGTTTAAAAGTAAGATTTTAATACAAGCACATGTACCTGTTAATTATATCCTAGAAATAGGGCTAGTGGTCTGTCACTACGTTGTACTCAGAACAGTTTTGATATGTTGTGATTGCTTGTTGGTTTTGCTGTCTCAAAGTAATAGTGTATAATTAAAGTTAGCAAACTTTTTTTTCTAATTTGAGAAAAGATGAGCCTCTGTTGATTATACACAGGGTCCGCCAAATCCTAAGGCGTCAGGTCTTCTCACATGACTAAAACAACACCTTGGCGTCTAGTTCTTACAGAACAAAACTCAGTTGTGTTGCGTTGAATATTCTTGAAAGGGGCTGCCTTCAATTGAATCGGTGAGTGCAAAAACAACGTCAGTCAAGAACTTCAAATTGTTCAGGAAAGAGAAAAAACGTCTTAATTCTAGCATTGTTTCTACGGTCAACATTCAAATAACAGGCCCCGTATCTTTCGAATTAGTTACCTGGCTGACGTAATTTTTGATATCAACATGCATCTTGCCTCCCACAGCTCGTTTCCATTAAAAACAAATTTTCGAATTTTTGTGACAGATGTTGTTTTTGCTCTCACCGATTCAATTGATGTCACACTTTTTTTTTCTCAAAATTTGTGATCTCCTCTCTTCCCTTGTCACATGTCGAGCTTTTTATAAAAAGCATATTCTTTCTAGAAAAAGTGCGTGATGTCACACATTTTTTTACCTCTTCCCTCCTTTCAAGTTGGAGGGGCTTGATGTAATTTGAATCCTTCATTTCAAAAACCAGTCAAAAGACAAAATTTCGAATTTTGAGAAAACATTTATACTATCACATTAAACTAATCAATCGCGACTACAACAGTTTTTGCAGAAGGAAATGTATCTACATGTTTCAGTTTAAAATATTCTAATCTTAATAGAAAAATTTTAAAAGTAGGTGAAAAAATGCATTTTTAAACTTTTACATCTGGTCTCTTTTTGACTGGTTTTTGAAATAAACGGTTTACCCATTAATGCCTGACATTTTTTTTCCCCAAAGATATTTTATTTACTGGTTACACGGCTACAGAACACACTTTGTAATGCTTATGTGCTGCAATCAATTAATAATAAATTTAAACAATACCAAAGTAATAATTGAACACTATTATTTGGTTGAAATGTTCAGTTTTGGTAAATTCAAACACCTTTTGGACCGTCCCTAAAAAGGGACGCTAGGCATTGATGGGTTAATTTGTTGACAGCCCCGAATTTCAGAAATAATTTGCCTGACGTCTTTTTATATGATTTTTTTTTCTGGCTAACAATTTTTTGTCAGCCTCTGATTAGATTGTTTACTCGCCAACGCACACCAGTTATGTAAAATATCTTTGTCGCATTATTACGGCAAGAAAGAACGTTAAATTTATTTGATGAAGAATTATTCTTACATTTAGTTTTGTTGAAATTTTTGAGATGTACCGACATTGTCCCTGCCCCCCCCCTCTTCTTTTACAGCTCTAAAAAATTACGAATTGTTCTAATACTGAAAAATAATATTAGAGAATGTAGCACGAATTCGTATTTTCACAATTTACGCTTACGCATGAAGTCTGTGTAATGTGGTTTAAATTTTCTCTACCAGTCAGATAAATTTTTTGTCATCTTTCGCCGAAGAAGTTGGCAGCTTCGCGTCACCCACCTTAAAATCTTCCAGTCTAGACTTTGATATTTTAGCATCATTTTTCTTTTTTTTTTTTTCGTCTATTAATGGAATTTTTGGCTGCTGAATTCAAAATGTCTCGCGTTTCCAGTTTTCACCCCATTCCTTTTGGTTTTTAATGTTTTGCT